>SJYC01006647.1:0-59499 GCA_006408675.1 Madoqua kirkii
CTTCTGTTTCATTTCAAAAAAGAATATGAAATAACCAGAACCCTATCCTAAGGAAATAATCTAAAAAGCATACAAAGATGTTCACAGGACTATTCTTAATAATAGTTTTAAAAAATGAAAAACAAAAAGGAAATGGTTAAATAAATTGTGGTGTGGAACCTCAAACAAGTATTACAAAGTCATTAAAATAATGTTTAGAAAGCAATATAACAACATGGAAAAATGCTTTTGTTAAGGAAAAACCTGGATACTAGAATGAAGCATTAAAAAATAAACTTTGCATAGAAAAGATAGAAAACATTTCACAATATCAGTTACACTGAATAGCAGAGAATGGTTAACCTTTTCCTTTTTTTCCTGCCATTTCCAAATATCTTACACATGATTATTACTTCTACAATGGAAGAAAACCACACATAACTGGGTGTTTGCTTTAAATCATGCATCTGTTTCCCCCTCCCCCACCCCGTTATTTTTGACAAACTGCACATTCCTAAAGTAGTGATGATCACTTACCGGTACGCATAGATGTTGTGGGTGGCACTAGCAATTTTCTTATTCTCATACAATTTGGCGAGAACCATTTTTACCTTAAAAGTAGCAACAATATAAATAAACTGATATATATTTTTTATTTGCTCTGTAAATGCTAAAAAAAATCTTAAAGCAAAGCATATTGATATATATACTGTTGAACTGAAATTAACAGATATTTAAAGAATCAACTACATTTTGAAAAAGCCATTTTCAAAGTTTTCTCCTCATTTTTAGGGGCAAAACCTGAATTACTCTAATTGGTATGAAAAAAACAGTTCTAGAATTTTTGAGCACCAGTTTTCAACAAATATCTGAGCAGTAACCATGTCCAAGGTACTTGCATATAAGAAATTTTCCCCATATTGTAGAGAGAAAGTTAAGTGAGAATATGAGAATTTCTAGAAATGGTTCTGAAAATTTACCAGCGTGAGAGGTGCAGAGTAATGGTATGTTTCAAAACTTATGAAACCAAACTCTTCCTGGAAAAATAAGGTTCAGAGAGGACATAACAAGAGCCAGAACTTGAAAGATAAGTGACAATTCTGCAACAAAATTGAAGAGTAGGGTGGGGCAAGAAGAAGTTATTCCTTCAGAGGAAAGAACATGTACAAATGGACCAGATTTAGTAGGAAGAAATAAACAATGCTTAAGTTTAACTGGGGGGCTTCCCTGATAGCTCAGTTGGTAAAGAATTCGCTTGCAATGCAGGAGACCCTGGTTCAATTCCTTGGTCAGGAAGATCCGCTGGAGAAGGGATAGGCTACCCACTCCAGTATTCCTGGGTTCCCCTGTGGCTCAGCTGACAAAGAATCTACCTGCAGTGCAGGAGATCTGGATTCGATCCCTGGATTGGCAAGATCCCCTGGAAAAGGGAAAGGCTACCCACTTCAGTATTCTGGCCTGGAGAATTCCATGGACTGTACAGCCCATGGGGTCACCAACAGGCGGACATGACTGAGCAACTTTCACTTTGGGCTTCCCTAATAGCTCAGTTGGTAAAGAATGTGCCTGCAATGCAGGAGACCCCGGTTTGATTCCTGGGTCGGGAAGATCTGCTGGAGAAAGGATAGGCTTCCCACTCCAGTATCCTTGAGCTTCCCTGTGGCTCAGCTGGGTAAAGAATCCGCCTGCAATGCAGGAGACCTGGGTTCAATTCCTGGGTTGGGAAGCTTCCCTGAAGGGAAAGGCTACCCACTCCAGTATTTTGGCCTGGAGAAATCCATGGACTGCATAGTCCACGGGGTCACAAAGAGTCAGACATGACTGAGTGACTCTCATTTAGTTGAAATGGAACTCCAGATAAAGCACAATATTTTTATTATAAGTATGACCTATGCAATAATGTTTATCTGAAATTCCAATTTAGGCAGGTATCCTGGCAACCTTAGCAGGGACATAAAAGAGAGAGGTTCAGAAAGTGACCAACAGTTTTATGTAGCTCTGCCTTTAGAGTATGAATGTAATGACAGATGTATCAGATGATTAAAGGAAGGTCATATCACAAAGTGACTTGTATAACGTGTTTGAATTTCTCCTTGTAGCTAAAGGAAATCAGCAAAGATTATTGAGTATGTGGGGGAAGAGTGACACATGGTTAGATCTCCAGAAAAGTAGTTGGCAAGGGGCACGGATAAAACTGGAGGTAGGGAAGACTGAGTTAGAGACGGGGAGACCAATTTGGATTAGAAACGATGCTATCTTGTGTTTCTCAGACTCAGATTCCTGATTAGTAAAATAAGTAGACACTGACCTCTAAGATTTCAGCTCTCACAAATTATGATCCTGTAAGTCTAAGTGACTATAATCAGAAATGGGAAAGGGATCCAGGATGAAGAGATTCAGAATAGAATGTCTAAGGACTCCGGCAACAAGAGTGTAAGTAATGGCCAAGGCAAAACAGGGTTTCTGAGAGAAAATCTCACAAGTTTGCACCAGGAGCTCTTATCCCAACCACAAATTAACGAAGAAAAGAACTTCCTCTTCCAGAGACTAACAGAGAATTAAAAGGTAATCTGATGCAAAAAATTATATTCCTATATATAGGGCTTTAGAAGAACTTGGAGAGAACAAAGGGAAGAAGACCGATGCATACTCTAAGACTTCTCTGGTTAATTTAACTTCATATGTGTACTGAAATTGTCTTTTACATTCATAAAGTTTAGGGTAGATTATAGCAGCAAGGAAGAAGAAAACAATTCTGCTGAAGAGATTGAGAAAGACCTACGAATACCATTTTTGACTGAAAAGTTTCCCTAATGCTGTCCTTTGGTGGTTATCAGGTCACCTAAAATCAGAAAGCTGAAAGGAAAAGGAATTCAGGTTGGAAAGACTGAGCTCAACCAGTCTGTCTACTGTCCCCCTATTTGAGTAACCACAAATCAGGCTAGGTTTTACAGAACTTCCTTGCAATATGACAAATGACTTTTTTTTAAACAAATGATTTTAACAAGTTAGTGAGCATCATAATTTTCTCTGCCACCACAATGGGTTTTTCTTCTTTGAAAATCCATTAGTTAAGCCCTAATCAGAGTCTGCATATAATTTTGAAAGCAGTCATCAAAAGAAATAAATATTCCATGATTCCCAATAATTTGAGGGTAGAAAAATCAGAAATAATTTTTATCTTGAATAAAAATTAAAAGCAAAAGCAAATATATTATTGCGAAACCATCTGCTTGAATTACTCTGGTAAAACAACATCAAAGTGAACTGGACACAGTAAATTTACCTGTTTGGGACAAACTACTGGAGCCAAGTGTGCCTGAAAAGTACTTCTTCGGTCTGTAATAGGAATGCCATGATCAATCGGAGGTAATTCTTCTATTTCTATAAATGTAAAGAATTATGTTACTTTTTAAAATTCTTACATACAAATACTGAAAAACGGGCAAATGGTATAGCGGAGGGAGTTAGAAAGAGATGTAAATTACATGGCCAATCAACTCAAATAACCAATACTGTTTGTCTATTAAATTACAATTTTAAGTAAAATGTTCCCCCAGTATATCCTACATTAAGATAAAACTACTTGACTTATAAATGCTTTTCACCTGCTAAGTAGTCACCCAGTGAAAATGGTGGGTTGGCATGCAAATCCTGGACTATTTCGATAGTATAAGTTGGCATAATATCTAACTTTTAAGAGTATAAAGGAGTCCTGAGACCAAAAAGATCAGCTAGTACAGAGTATTTATTTATTTTACTGTTGATGGACCTCTGAGTTGGGAAACCTATGACATTACTTTGTATAGTTGTAATATAATGTCTTCTGCTAATAAAACCATTCCTACTTCATAGGATTGAATTAAATATATCAATAGTACACCATATTGGTATTCCATTGAGTACCTGATTTCCAGTTATTCTGCCCTTTAAACAAGCTTAAGAACAATTAATTTTTTTTCTATTTCTACAAGTTAGTTTACCTTACAAGTGATGAAATACTTCAACTAATTCATACAAAAATATTTCTGGAGCATTTTAAATAACTTGCCTCAAATCCCTGCTCTGGTTTATGGCAGGACTAGAATAAGAAGCCTAGAGAAGGCAATGGCACCCCACTCCAGTACTCTTGCCTGGAAAATTCCATGGACAGGGGAGCCTGGTGGGCTGCAGTCCATGGGGTCACTAAGAGTTGGACATGACTGAGCACCTTCACTTTCACTTTTCACTCTCATGCACTGGAGAAGGAAATGGCAACCCACTCCAGTGTTCTTGCCTGGAGACTCCCAGGGACGGGGGAGCCTGGTGGGCTGCCATCTATGCGGTCGCACACAGTCAGACACGACTGAAGCAACTTAGCAGCAGCAGCAGAGTAAGAAGCCAGGTTTATGGAGGATGTTTGACCTTCCCCCAAGTTGTGTTGTCTTTTTGAAAAGATTGTGACCACTGTACTGGTACACTACTAAGGTCAATATGAACTAGATGTGGTTTATTATGACTTTAATTTTCACTCTTTTTATAGTGAATCTTCTTTCTCTCAAGAAATCCTATGCTAAATCCACAAATATGTAAATGAATAAAATGGGAGCTACTCAGAGTGAAGCAGGGGCAGGTATCCTGGGTCTTCTCCCCCTACTCATTCACTTCTTTGTCCTCTCTCTTCCACTAATTTTGAGACACTATGCAAGAACTTTAAATTTTCATTCACTATTTAAAAGGTACTATATGATAGCAGAGGAAACTTCCTATCTTCAAAGAAAATGAACATCCTCTCTGGTCTATCATGTTTTTGTAAGACAGGTAAGGAATTGACGGTTTCATTCAAAACTTTAAAATACTAAACTGGAACACACTTTCTGATAGAAACACAGAGCTAATTTACCACAGCAACCTATTCATAAGTTGAATACTACTCAATTATGGAACAAATCTGAGCAAAAACTAAAATCTTAAAGGTGTTTCATTAGCTTTAATTCAGCGGTTGCACCTTCAATTACTGTATTTATATTTGTTAGCACAGACTAAAATTTAACTCTGAGCCATCAGTAGATCTAAGATTTTAAAAATATAAAAAGGATATGAATTGAAAACATTAACATAGCTTTCTTAGTTTCAATTTCTCCCACCACTAATTCAAAACTCTAAAAGCAAAAAAAAAAGAAAGAAAAACTAAGTTTCTATTTTTGTCCTCACTATTCTGATAGACTTAGAAAACACCAAAATGACCAAGAGGCAGGAAAAATATAACCCAGTTCTCTGTAAATTAATAAGAACTCCTTAAAATGTGACAGTTACCTAAATCTCTATACCATCCCAAAAACAAATCATAGTGCTACCCCCTGTGCTGTGCTGAGTCACTCAGCTGTGTCTGACTCTTGGTGACCTCATGGACTGTAAGGCTCCTCTGTCCATGGGGATTCTCCAGGTAAGAATACAAGGGTGTGGTTACCACGCCCTCCTCCAGGCGATCTTCCCAACCTAGCGATTGAACCCAGATCTCCCACATTCCACCTGGGCCACCAGGGAAGCCCAAGGATACTGGAGTGGGTACTCTATCCTTTCTCCCAGATATCTTCCCAACCCGGGAATCGAACCGAGGTCACCTGCATTGCAGGTGGATTCTTTACCAGTTGACCTACCAGGGAAGCCACATCACTACTGTCCTCAAAATAAACTAGTAACATTCACTATACCTGTTTGATTTTCACTGACATCAAAATCCAAAGTTTTAACTTGATTTTCTGGTTGACATGCTAAAACAAGATCATCTTCACATTCAACATCTTCCTCTTCAGTTTTCGTCTTTACGTCTGGGCCTACGTGGATATGAGACATTATGACTATCATATGACAATAAGAAATGACACTTAAAAAACTTTGAGTCTTCATCTCTAAACAGCAGTCTTCAACAGAAGGAACCAGTGTTCACAAGTGGTTGTCTCCAGAGTTGGGACAAGGAAAATGTAAGATGAGCTGGGACATCTTGTGATTGTAGAGAGTAAAGGAATGCTCAGAAAAAGATGGGAGCTTATAAAAATAACACAGGAGCCCACCTGCAAGCACTCTGAAAGGCCAAACCTGGAACAATTTGAGCAACAAAATAATAACAGTATGGAATTTTAGCTCACTAAATAAAATGAGTTCATTCTAATGTAAATAATCAAATAAATGTGGAGAAGAGACATCTTGTTCTAACAATATAATTCCGATTAATCATACCAAGAAGGAAAGAAAGAAGTGAGAATCACTATATTGTTACAACACCATACTGTTTATAAATATTGTTGGTAAGATACACTAATAGATACTAAAATCAGGGGGCGAGGGGATGAAAGCTTGAAGACAAATAGGGTATTAGCACAGCCTCAAAGTATCTCCTCCAAGAGACTTATCAACTGTGATAATTTGATATGAGAACCTAGACAGACCATGGTACACAGATACTTGGTCAAACACTATTTTACATATTTCTGCAAAGGTATTTCTTAGATGGAAACCACATTCAAATCATTAGAATTTGCATAAAGCAGACTGCCCTCCACAACGCAAGCGAGACTCATCCAGTTAAGGTCTTTTTTTTCCCCCATGTGAGGTCTTAAAAGAAAAAGGACTGACCTCCCAAGAAAAGGAGGGAACTCTACCAGCATGCAGCTTTCACAGCCTTGAGTTTCAGTATCGTTTCTTCTCTAGGTCTCCAGGCTGTCAACCTACCGTGCAGATTTTGGACTTTCAAACCTCTATAATTTTGTGAGCTAATTCCTTAAAATCACTCAGCCTCTCCCTGTCCCCAACCTTTCCTTCCCCCCACCTCGCTCTATAAATGTTGAGTTGGCCAAAAAGTTCATTCAGGGTTTTCCTATCACATCTTATGGAAACCCCGAACAAACTTTTTGACCAACCCAATACATAGATACATCCATCCATCCATCCATACATACATAAGACACACACAATTTATTAGTCTGTTTCTCTGGAAAACTTGATTAATATAGTAATTTTATAGTGGAGTCATTTAGCAGGTACCCCCTTAACCAAGGGATCAAGGTAAATATCACCAATAATAAAACACACTGATATCATTAGCTCTTTGATATAGTATATACACTATGGAGGACACAATGTCATTTCTGTGATATTTTTGCCAAAATGCCTAGTCTTACTCCAATCATGAGAAAACAATGGACAAACTCAAGGTCATGAAAGGTCATATAAGTCAAAGAAACAATGGGGAACTATTTATAGAGGAGTAAGGAGAAAAAATGCAACAAAGAATCCTGGACCAGATCCTATAACAGCAGAAAGAACACTAGTGAAAATATTATTATATTATATTTACCAACGCTTGCTTTCTGTTCTTGATAATTATACTATGGTTACGTAAGATGTTACTCAGGGAAGCAGAGTGAGGGATACAGCAGCTATTTCTACTATTTTTGCAACTTTTCTGTAAGTCTAAAACTAGTTCAGAATTTTCTAAAGTATAAATAGTTGTAAATAACTACTTCAAGATTTAATATTTCCATAGTAGAAAAAATAAAATAAAGAATAAATACATACTGAAGATTAGTAGTAAAATAAAAATGAATTACTTGTCAAGTGGGTGCCCTGGAGAAGAAAATTCTCATGAGATATCCTGATCAATTCTATTTTAATATGAAGTCTAAAAATTTATTTAAAAATTCTGAAGAAAATTTTTCAAAATTATAAATTATACAACCTAAATCAGTAACTCAAAAAACTGAAGTGTGGTGAAACAAAATTATAGGTGGGAAAGGGAAAATACCACATTAAAATCAGCAATTTAAAAACTTTCCTAAGAGGTGAGTGAGTCCAAAGTTTTGGAGTTCTAAATTTCTACTGGTATACATAACACTTTTGCAATTATCCCACCCTAGAATGGGGGATTGGCACAAGCTAATTTTGAGACCACTCTTCTCAGATGCCCTGAAATGCCACAAAATCAGAACATGAATCATAAAAAGTCAAGGATAACACTTCAAAAAATACTGTCCCATGATCAGAATATCTTCAGACCATTTATCCCTTTGATTTTAATGGAAACAGTAAAAATACTTGCTTCTATAGAAAAACTGTAAAATGCTCCAAAAATATATATATTTCTATCAACTTTAAATGTACACTGATTCTGCTACGGTAATCCTCAATAATTGGTTTCCTGTAAATAACCTTCTAAAAATTAGTCAATAAGACTACTGAATTGTTGTTCTTTAATCCTTCTTCTCCCCCAACTGAAAATAATTCTATCAGTGGTAACAATAAAACTCTATTTGGAAATAAAAGCATACTGAGCAATTTTCCTTTCTAAAAGGCTTTTGTAGTACCTGGAACAAAGACTAGCAAAGTAAACAGAACACATAAGAAACTTCTATGCTGTTATATACTTATGATTCAATGAAAGAATAATAATAAAGCAAAATATTAATTCTCAAATGTTCTGAAATTAGATAGCGGTGATGGCTGCACAACTTTGGAATCTACTAAAAACCACTGAATACACATTTTAAAAGGTGAATGATCATAGCGTATGAATTCTCTCTCAATTTAAAAATCAAATTTCAAAGTCACTTTTTATACCCTAAATATTGGTCAATGTGTTTTCCAAAGTTCTTTTTCTATAAACATTACACTCATTTGAAGCTAATGTCTAACATATCAATAATGCATGAAGAATGTTACCTGGTTGATATTGCCATAGGAAGCAAAGGTTTTTGAGCAAAGTTCTTTAACCATAAAATTCTGTCTCATAAGAGCTTACAATAATCTGAAACCAAAGAGGCTGCACCTTATTGAAAGAAATAACCATATTTACATGAGTAAAGAACTTTTCAGAGAATATATTTTATCATATAAAACCATATAACATGACACAGATCTTTATTAAAAGTTTCAGTGAGAATATACATGAAAATTTAACTACTGTAAATTAAAAGAGCAATGATAACGTTTTTCAAACCTACCTGGTTCTGTCATCTGAGATTTTTGTATTAGGACATCTCTTATTTTCTCCACCCACAGGTAAAGAATACTTTCACCAATATTCTGGCTAAACAAAATTCAGGGGGAAAATTGTTACTAAAAAAATTCTTTCTCAAATTCAAGATAATATAGACATATTTATAATCTAAGAAATTAAATTATATCTAGCCATGTGTTTCCTTTTTTTTTTCTGCCTTGCTGCACAGCTTGTGGGATCTTAGTTCCCCAACCAGAGACTGAACCCAGGCCCTTGTAGTGACAGCTCCAATCTTAACCACTGAACCACCAGGGAATTCCCCAGCCATGCCTTTTAAAAAGAAATTATAAAAACATGAGATTTACTAACATTTGTAGATGAATATTTAATACATCAATATTGAAAATCCCAATGGCTCCCAAATTAACACTGCTTACTTAAAATAAGTAGAAGAGCTACAACCAAAGAGGGGAAGGAGAATTTCTGAACTTGAAAGGAATTAAGATAGATATAAACATGATTTTGTTTCTGTCAGTGAATATAACTGTAGTGCTGATGCCCAGTTATTGCTGCTTTCCTAAACTTTTTGAACAATTTCAAACCACTTATTTTGTATACTTATTTCAACAATTAAGAATACAAAGCATTTTAGAAACTCTCCGAGAAAGCCAATTTACAAGACTACTGCAACGCAAAGCTTTAGATTCTTATTTTGTTTTCTACATAATGTTCTATTGCCCAAATTCATTTCGGTTCCAAAGAGCTATCTGGCTGCATCAGATAACTGAATCCATCTCAAAGGCTCATTGAGAAAAAGAAGTCATAGTTCATTTCCACAGAGTTATGTTAAATGATGGCAACAGCAATAAAATAAAGGCCCAAGTGTCTGTTTTTGAGGGAATGATACTAATTTTAGATGTGTTAATATGTGTGTTTAAGGAACTCACCAAACTACTTCATAACACCTTACCCCTTCCTCTAACAGTTGCTCTTGAAACCATTATCTCTCTTTATCACCACTCATCAGCACCCAAAGGAAGCTTTCAAAACAACCATGCAGAAGAAAACAACACTGTTTTCAAACAATTCTGTACCCTCAAACACTCTCATCCCACCCATAATCCCTGAGCACTAAAACGACCCTCTGCGCTCTTTGACAACCTGTCTTATTTAGAGAGGGCAAAAGTCAACTGGAAAGGTTTTAAAACTTAAGAACGTTGGTTGAGTTTCTTTTAAACAATTCCTACTCCCTTCATCTCACCTCCATAAAAGATTCAGAGGTACAGAGACAGAGAAAGGTAAAATGTATTGAATATATACTAAGCCCAAAGTACATTATATATTGATAGACCAACACATTTAATGCTCATAATTTGCTAACAGAGTAGGCTTTATTTTCCCATTGTACAGATGAGAAAGCAGGCCCGGAGAGATCAATTAACTTGCCTAAGACAGTCTTATAAGCAGTAAGAAGTCCAGAGCGAGAATGGGAATGCAGACTTACTCCAGAGCTCAGGCGCCCACATCACTTTGCTCTCCTAGCAAGCAGCTGTGCCCTTAAGCAAGTAAGACACTTGAACTGCCTCAGTTTCCCACCTACAAAACAGATTTACAGCATCTTGTCTTACTTTACAAAAGCAGTCACTTTTCAAGTGGACCTGTCTTAGTTCACTCAACAGATCTGTAAGGGCCTCGCCTACACGCCAGGCACTACGTGCAACCCTGAAGGTACAGCAGTGAATGGGAAAACTGGGTCCCGGTCTCAGTGCTTGCAATGACTGTTCTTAAAAACGTATGCTTGTATATGTAATTCTCTCCATCTCCTAACC
Organism: Madoqua kirkii; assembly: GCA_006408675.1. Classification (NCBI taxonomy): domain Eukaryota; kingdom Metazoa; phylum Chordata; class Mammalia; order Artiodactyla; family Bovidae; genus Madoqua; species Madoqua kirkii. Next base: position 10,783 of record SJYC01006647.1, read on the forward strand.
CCATTCTATTGAATTCATCACATCACCATCATCACCAAAAGTAGGAGCACTAATATCTAGTGTTTATTGAACACCTACCATATTTAAGATGTAGAAAATGCTTGGTTACTTAATCTTTACAGCCCACTTTGAGACAGGAAAATCACCCCTCTGTGAATATATATTCACATTCAGATTTGTTATTTTTGTTAGGGGACTTTTGAGGGAAGGGGCAGTGGAAAACACCTTGGAAGAATTTCTGCAGTTAATAACTAATTTTTCCTAATAATAAGAAGACATTAAACCTTAACTCCAAATTTCCTCTCCTCTAGCCCATGGCTTCCTGAAGAAAAATTTTCAACAGCTCTCCATCTAACATCATTTACTGACTACTTCCTTTGTCCCTACTATTTAACTAGATTTATTGAAATCTAGTTTAAGGAAGTGGTAGTAGATGTGAAAGGTTACCTGAAGAAAATGAAAATTCTTTCCCTTGGACTTCAAAATTCTATCACTGATGGTGGTTTGGGTGGTGTCATTGTTCCTGCCTTTTTGTGTTTTCTCTCCAACAGTAGTTTGTAATCCCCCCTCTTTTTCAAAGAAGAGTTGATTACTTATATCTTTTAATTGCAGACTAGGATTTGATGGTTTTCAAACTTTTGCCTTCACTGTAATGAAATCTCTCACAGAACTAAAAACAAATTAAAATAGACAAAAGCTGGAGCCCTCCCTCCTGTGCCTTCTTTTCCCGCACCCCAGTGGTCCTGGAGGAAGTTTGCTGAATCCTAAAAATTGGTGCAAAATCTGAGAATACTCATTATATGGTGAGATGCTAAGCTTTTAATTTATGAAATTATTGTGGTATAGTAGCTGAATATAAAAAGTCTAGGACAAATTTGTTTCAAATTGAATAAAAGATCAACTTGGATTAAAAACTGCTATTTTAGTTGAGACATAACTGTGATTAACTATACTTAAATAACCATAATCCAATCAGAATGATCAAAACAAAGTTAAGTTACTTGTGACTCTCATTTGACCTGTGGCTCTAGTTTTCATACCTTTAATTCTCCAATATGTATTATTTGTTATTTAAGGGTAAAGATATTCACTAAAATGTACTACAAAGTTGCATAACCTCAGACAAATCGCTCAATCTGAGTTTCCATCATCTCATTTAAAAATGACAAAACTTGATGAAACGACTCTTCCGACAAGAACAAAAATGAGAGCTGCTATTATAAAGTGCTAAAATATATCACATGGATTATGTTGCTTAATCCTCACCATGATATTATTCTATTATCCTCATTTTACAGATGAGAAAGAGGTCATATTATTTCAAAAACTGACCCCAGAAGCCTGGCCCAAGACACTCTTAACATCAGTTTGATTAAACTTCAGACAGGCAGAGCTTTCTGACTCTAAGCCCTGACCTCTCTGTTCTTAGAGCATTTTCTTTAGAAAACTTGTCATTATAAATCCTTCTTTTGCTCCTTTGGGATTATGGGTATCTTTTTAGAAGCTATGTCAGCTTTAGAACCAAGGAGTGTCTTTCTCAAGGACCTGGGAGCCATTCTTCTGAAATGCAGTCATCTGTTGCCCAGTCTCTGTTGGAAGGCTCATCTAACTACTGACAAGCCACGATCTGCACACACAGATGGCCTGACCAGGAGAAACACTCTTGCAAACTCAGGAGGTAACTTAATGCGCTGGACACTCTCTGATCAACCTCCCCTAGCATTCCCCCCTGCTTTTCTACAGGTTAGCACAGCTTATCCCAGCTCTCAAAAACCGTGCTGCCTTTTGTTTCAGCCAGTTGAGTTCAGATTGAGTTCTGCCTCTCTCCCCTATTACAATATTTTTGAAGAAGAGTATTCCTTGCCTGTTTAACTTGGTTTGGTGCACTTTCTGCTTTGACAAGCCTCATTAGACTTCATGTGATACATCACACTGTCAAGAGCTGTGGGAAATTAATCATTCTCTTGGATTTAAAAGTAAATATTGTTGAAATGACTATTATAAATTCAAATTTTAAAAAAGCTTAATCTTTATTTTTCTCTTAATACCAAGTGGTATAACGTTTGAAATATTTTAAAAATCTGTCATTTACTTTTTGTTTTATAAAAATCATCATTTTCATATATTCAAAATATCCATGTTTAAAATGCAAAATGTTTAAACAAAAATAAGGTATGATAAGCAAATAATTCTACATCTAACCAATCACCAAATCCTACTTTATGCTCTTAAGTATTCCTCTAACTGACCATTCTTCTCCCATACATTCTTGTTGCCTCAATGAAGATCTCCCCTATCTCCCTCCTAGTTACTGACTGCTGCTCCGATGGAGTCCCTTCCTTCAGACTCTTCAATGCCCACCCTCCACACTGCCACACAGATCTGATTACATCACTCCCCTGCCTAAAATGCCTGGAGCCTAAAGATAATATCCAAGCTCCTTACCCCAGGTAACAGGTTCTTCTTACATCTATATCGATTCCTATCCCCAGCATATCAGACTATTTGTTGAACTCTGCAGTTCCTTCTATCTGAAAATCTCTCCCTTTCTGATTATCTGCCAAGCACCACACCCAAAGGTCACCTTCACAATGGAACCCTCCTATGCAACCTCACCACATTCCCAGAGACCTCTCAAAGGAACAGCATTTGGTTCAAACCTCTCAGCAATTATGTCACTATAGCGTATTGGTACACATCTAACTTATTTTTTAAATTCCAAACTCCTAACAGAGTGCTAGTATATAGAAAATACTTATAAAATGTTTACTGGACAAGACTGTTAGCTTTCAGACTTCTTCCCTCCTTGGCATAAAAGAAAACATAGTTCACCTTTTTATCTAAGCAAAAAAATTTTTCAGCAGTCAAAATGATTCTAAATAAATATGAAAATCTTGATAATGTTACAATATTTAGAACATAATAAAACTATAAACATTAAAAACTATATGTTAAAAAACATTAAAAACATTAAAAACTAAAATGTATATATATATACATTTTAAATGTTTACTTTCCAATGACCAATAGCATTTTACTTGTTGCCCCTTGCTGGGATATTATGGAAAAATATCATTAAAAGTTGTCACACAAAACTTTTAAAAACACAATCTGCATTTCTACCTAGACCATATGTGTGAAAAGAATACTACTGGACCGGGACTATTTTCAAGTGCTTTTAATAAACAGGATGGGACGAACACTATCCTATCCTCAGAACAAACTGCTTTGTTATTTCTGATCCTTCCTAATTCTCTAACAGCTCAAGAGAACCAGCTAAGGAGATCGGCAAGTTGTGCCCTATAGGAGAGTATCTCTTAATAAAGGGGGCACTTCCCTGGTGGCTCAGAGGTTAAAGCGTCTGCCTGGAATGCGGGAGACCCAGGTTCGATCTGGGTTGGGAAGATCCCCTGGAGAAGGAAATGGCACCCCACTCCAGTACTCTTGCTTGGAGAATCCCATGGAAGGAGGAGCCTGGTAAGGCTATATAGTCCATGGGGTCGCAAAGAGTAGACAGGACTGAGCGACTTTACTTTTACTTACTTGGAGTAGAAAAAAGGCAGATGGGAAGCCATTTCAGAGTGCATGACACTGTGCAAAATAGGAGAAAAATCTCACTGATGAATATGACTAACAGGACGGAAGGCAAGTGTGGCAAGATTTTCCAAGAAGAGGACGTGTTCAACACCATCAAAAGCTAGAGACCAAATAAGATAAGAACTGAAAAATGACCATAAGATGTACAATTACGACATCCTTGGGGAGCAAATCTGCAGTGGTATTTATCTTCTTCTACTTTAGGGGGTACACTGGTAAACAGGCATAAATAAAAGATTACAGGAAGAAGTTTGCTGGGGGCACAAAAGTTGGAATGGCCAGTAAGATCATGGACAGAAAACATTTCATTGAGAAACATGTAATATCTATGTTCTGAGGATGATGGAATCACTAAATGGGAGCATCTCCCATTGATATCTCCAGTTCTAGGTTACTTCTTGAGTCAGATGTAAACCTAGGGACTCAAGGAAGACCACACTTCTCTTGGTAAGAACCAACAGAATCAATTCCATGAAGACTTAGCATTTTTAAATTTACTATTCTGTGAGGAAAAGAACCCTGGTATAGACACAAAGTGGGTTTTCTCACTGTGCCAGATGGGGAGGCCACCTAGAACGTGTAAGACAATCCTTATCAGTTCCTGGATTACAGTAAAGCTGGTATTTCAGAACATTATTTGTTGTATACTAAATTAATGTATCTCAATACAGTTCACCCGAATCACAGAAACATCTTCTATGGACTATGGCACCAGCCTTCTAATTGATATCCCAAATCTAGTTGCTCCCTTCCAGTCAGTTCTCCACCCAGACACAGAACGGGGTTTTCAAAATGAAAATCTCACCACAGCATCAAAGTACTTCTCGGCTCTCTAAGCTTCCCATAGGTCTCAGGACAAAGAGAGACACTCCACATGGCCTACAGAACTCTCCGTAACTCCCCCTGCTCACCTCGCCAGGTTCCTTTCCCTCCATGCTCCCTTTTCCCCCAACACCCCCTCCTTATACCACTATTATTTTCTGTCTTCATATGTTCCAAACTCCTTGACACAGAGCCTCTGCACATGCTGTGGCCTTTCACTGGAGTTCTTTTCATTTAAGTAACTCAGCTCTTAAGTCAAACAAGCCATCCCTCACCTCCTACTAGGTCAGGTCTTATTTCAAACTCAGTTCTACACATTAATATCCTTCTTTCATAGAACTTATCACAGCTGCAGTTTGACATTCATTTTTACAGGATTATCAGTAATATCTCCCCTACCAGCAAATTCTCAATGCTATGAAAACTGGGACCACTTCTGTTTTTACTAATTATACATATCCAGGATCTAGTATAATACCTGCTATGTAGTACCTGCTGAATGAATGAGTGGAAAATACAGTATACCATCAACAGACTCTCAGTCCTATGGCCTAATACAAGAACATTACCATTAACAGTGCATGGTAGTTTAAAGAATAATTATGCTTAGGATTCTGCTGTTACCAGTTTCATTCAACATAGCCTATGAAAATATCAAAATAAGAACAGTGTCTCTGAATTTACTTTCACAGCTAACTAAGTATTTTTATAGCTATTAGTTCTAAATAATACTTTTATTTTTGTTTCTAAATAGAATTTATATCAAATGTATATATAAAACTATATAATCTTTCAAGGATTCTTCAACTGTATTCTTTTTGTTAATGGAAAAACAGATTAACATAAAGTTTACAAAAGGGCCTAATATATCACAGTTCCAACAAAGCCCATAACAGAGTCACTAATAGCATTGTTTTATCATCCATTACTTACATGTATATTTCCTCAAGGCTATTCGATAAATCTGCCCGTTCTTGCCCTTTAAGCCAAGGAGCACTAAGATTAAATAAAACAAAATAAAGATGATTACTAAAGACTGTGTTTACATCACAAAGAAAAAATACTGATTAATCACAAACTGATTTTAAGTTTAAAAATTTTTCTACTTTGATCAAAATATTATTTTATGTTGTAAAATCTATACAGTTCTACAATGCTTTCATTTGCATTAACTCTTTTAGTCCTCTCAGGAAACCATGATGACACCAACAAACTATTCAATTAAAATTAGTTTAAAAAAAGGAGGAGTGCATATCATAAAAGCTGCCTAAGTTTACCTAAGTGGCAGAATATGTTCCAGAATCTATATTTCCAAATTCACAGTATTTGCCACACAACCAGAGTTCCCAATTTTTTCTAACTGATGTCCCAAAAAACAACTCTAACAAATAAGTCAATTGCCACATGACTGTACATGAACTTTTTCTGAAAAGAGCACTTAGGTTTACAAGCTTTCTATAGTCATATCTTTCATTTTCAATGAATAAAAATGAAAAATTATAGAACCATGAGTGATAGCAAACTTTACTGCTGTGGTTTTAAAACACTCAAGGAAACAGGTTAGGAGTGACTCTACAGACCAAGGTTTCTAGATTACTAGATTGTCTAACGAGGAAGATTTCCTTCCCCATCTCTAATGACTTTTTGGAGCTATTTTACCCAATATGAATCCCTTGATTCTTTTATACTAAGTGGCAAACGTCAGTGTGTTTTTACATAATTTAATTTTTAAATATAAATACTCCACATTAAGTCCAACGGATACATTTTGACAAGGTAGTCTATATAAACACAAGGTACAGTACAAACAATCTTTGCAAAATAAAACTTGTTATAAAAATATAAATGTAGAAATATAGCTTACTTCAGTTGATAAATAGGTGGAGCTGTACCTGGGTATTCATTTGGTAGCATCACCTGCAAAGCAGTTTAAAAACAAACCTGCTTATACTTTATCATGGTTCAAAAACAACAACATTCATAAAGCCAGTCACCAGACAGATTTCTAACTTGCCAAACTAAGACACAAAACCATTGTTTTATCAACTTTCAAAAGCGAATTCCCTCCTCACATTTATGCTTCCAGCTTAAATATATTGTTAGTTGCTCAGTCGTGTCCAACTCTTTGCAACCCCATGGACTGTGAGGGCCATGAGAACCCGGCTCCTCTGTACATGGAATTCTCCAGGCAAGAATATTGGAGTGGGTTGCCATTCCCCTCTCTAGGGTAAATATGTTGTTAAGATGATGCCAATTTTTAAAGGCGATTATTTGCTGAGAAAGTATAAAAGCAATTAAAATTGGAAAAAGTGGGGTGGACAAAGACAAAAGGGAAACTGAAATAGTCATTATACCCTAACCCCGGATGACGAGGGTGGCATTATAACATGTTCCAGATATTTTTAAGAAATTAAAAAAAAATCCTACCAAATACTATTAAATAGCTAACACTTATTAGAAAACCATGCATGTTTCTTTTGAAATCAGTATTGCTATAAAAATGAATACTGGTAAAAACTCAATTTGGCATCTTTTATGTTGGAAGTGCCTAGAGAATCCCATGGACAGAGAAGCCTGGTAGGCTACGGTCCACGGGGTCGCAAAGAGTCGGACACGACTGAGCGACTTCACTCACTCACTCACTCACTCACATGTTGGAAGTACAGACAGTCACTGAAGAATAAGCATTAAACACAAAGCCGTAACTGATCGTTTCATGTATGTATCCTAACCACAACTGATTCCCGATTAACAAAGAAATGAGTTATCTACTCTGTGAACCATCTAAATTACTAATCTATTCTTTCTCAGAAAATGTTAGCCATTTTCCCAGGTTTACACTCTCTTCTATTAAATGGAGAAGATAATGAAAGGAAGTGAAATGAGTCTGCCAAAGGTACATGAAGAACACTTAAATACCTGGCATACGAAAGACCGGTATTATCAATGAAAGCATTACTGGAGAGTGATCTAACTACCCATACATTCAGATCATTAATCATTAACAAAAGTCAGCAACAAAATGAAAAATCAGAACAAGTCACACAAGAATAACTAGAGCAATACAACAGTAGTCAATGATACAAAATCAATCCTGTAACTGGAAAATGGCTGTAGATGAAGAAGAAAAATACCTGTAAGCAAAGTGTCCACTTGGGGTCATCTATATCGTCGCTAATTCGAATACAAAATATTTTGGCGCAGTCATCAATGACACACCATTCCTCGCCATATATAGCAGCCATTGCTTCAATTTCCTCATTCTGAAAGAGATTGATGAGGGGGAAAAGTCAAAAATTTTTTGACTACCCTAAAACATCTGAGTCTTCCTTACTGCTTTATAAGGTATTTGCATTTAAATTAACCATCTTGGGCGAAGGAGCCCTAAAGGAACGACACCAAACGTTCTCAGCAGGGGGTCAAAATGTCCCACTCCCTGGGTACCAGACTCTATAGCAATGACTGACGCCGGCCTTGCTACTACATCCCTATGCTTTTGACCACTACTGAGCCAAAACACATATGCACTCCTATATTCTGTATTAGATTCACAAGTGAAAGGATAAACAAATAGCGCCCACGTGAGCCACGCGCTGGGGGTAAGCTCAAGCCCAGGAGCATTAGATCCAAGGGTCCTCAGGGGACTCCAGGGTCCCTGTTATAACTGCCCCTTTTGCAAACGCAGTTTGTGGGGTCTTAAGTGGCCACTCCAAGATCACCCGGCAGAGACAGGCTAGGGAGCAGAACCCTGGTTTCTGCCTCCGGCCCGGCGCTGCTGAGTCGCGTGCTGATGGTTGACGATGGCACCGTCCAAGGCAGGCCCAGCGCGCCGACGCCCGGGAGCCGCCAGGGCGATAGATGGGCTGAGATCAAGCGCCGGGAAAACGGGACACGGCTGAGAGAATGGCGCAGCGTCAGCCCCAACCGGGGGTGGCCCCGAGCAGAAGCCCCCTCGGCCGCGGAGGCCCGGGGCGGCGAGACGAGGCCGAGCCGAGCCTGGAGGTCGGCGCCCCGCCGGGGCCTCACCTGCCTCTGGTCGCTGCCTGCGTCCCCCTCAGCCATGTGGCCCCGGGAGCTGCCGGGCGGCCACCGCCTGCCCAGGTCCGGAATGCGGGGGCGGGGCGCTGCGGCAGTGAGCGGAACGCGGGCTGCAGCGAGACCCGACCCGGAACCGCAACCCCGCCACGCCGCGCGGCTCGCCTCTGCTTCCGGGTTTCGGGCCAGGTTGGGCAGGGGGCTGCTGGTGCTGGTGCCTCGTCGCGCCAGCCTCTCCCCACCTCTTCCGCTGGGCCTCTGGACGCGGTCCCTCCCAAGCAGCTGCCGGAGTCCGCTTGGAATTTGCTCCTGAAACACTCTGGGGCTGGGAGCTTCTGCTCGCCCACGGCGCCGTAGAACCCACCCGTAGACTGGGGAGTCGGGTTCACCGCAGCTTCCCAGGAAGGGACTCACCGCAGTCCACAGCCCAAGACTCATCTTTGCATTTTAAGCAGGGTGGTTTTGTTTTGTTTTACGTTTTAAGATGTTTTTGTGATTTGAGCAAGGGTAAGATTAATTTCCCCAAAACTATAGAGCAGGAGAGGGCAGAGGCAATTTTGAAAGCCTGCTGAAAAACTAGCACTCGCTGTTGTCTTATGATAATTTTCTTGGGTGTCCTTGGACTATTTTTCCGGGAGAGCTTTCGCTCAAGACACTAGATTTGACCAGTCAACATAAAGGTCGTTGTTTCACTGTCCAACAGTTTGGATCTGTGTCGTTTCTCCCCTATCCCCAACCCATGCCTTCCAGTATATTGGTTGTGGCTAACATCTGTCACTTTACATGAGACACCTTAGTCAAGTCCCTTAATGTCTTATTCGAAACACAGTTCATCCCCTTTTGCTTCACTCTCTTCACGCACACACACAAACTCAAAATACTGCATCTTTCCTCTCTCTTGTCTTCCCTAATCACAAGAGTGTTTTATTCCCCCTGTAAAACACATATCTAAGTCAGGAGAATTACACAAAGAATTCCACCTGAATTAACTTTGAAGGGATCTTAGTATAAGTCTTGCAGATTTATTCATTCAACAGACATTTTTTAGGTTCTTACTGTGCTTAACTTTGGAAATGCAGATTTAGATGTTGTGCATTGCCTTTAAGAAGCTAAAATGAGGGAGAACAAAAGTAAATTAGTATTTAAATGGGTGGGAATTAACATCCTTTTAGTAGCACAAGGCGGAGAAGGCAGTGACACCCCACTCCAGCTTGCCTGGAGAATCCCAGGGAAGGTGGAGCCTGGTGGGCTGCCGTTTATGGGGTTGCACAGAGTCAGACACGATTGAAGTGACTTAGCAGCAGCAGTAGCACAAGGAAGGGCCTCTACTGAATACCTTCGCTGTTCTCTTGAAAGGGTCACATTGTTAATCGGCTATGAGTTAATAGAAATTTTAAGATTTTTTTTCCAAAGGAAGGGCCATCTCTTCTAATTTTATTGGGCTTCTCCTTCCAGAAGATGCTTGAAGTGAGTTACAGAAGAAGAGGTAGAGATTACCTAATTGAAAAATGAAGGAAATTGTTTCCGATGGAGAAAAAATATTAGCAGAAAAATCGTGGCCCATTTAGGGAGCACCATGCATTTCATTGCCTCTGATATCCAGCTGTCAACCTCTTTTTGTCATATGACTTGCATAATCCCTTTATGATTGTCTCCGTAAATCTGCACATGTGCACTCATTTTGGTTCCAAGAGAAGGCTTGAAGGACTTAGCCCTCTTTCGTGTCAGTCACAGCCCCTTCCTCCAATTATTTGGTTTGGATAGTATGTTTTCCTTCATCTTCAATAGAAGCAGTTTTAAACTCCTCCTTCCAATCAAGTAGGGCCCCAAAGTTCATGTGCGACCAGTCCGTCACGGTATTTTTCTTCTTGGTGAGGATTTGCCTGAAAGTTCCCTGAGGTTTGGGCTTCCCAGGTGGCGCTAGTGGCAAAGAACCCACCTACCATGCAGGAGACATAGATGATCCTTGGATCAGTAAGATCCCCTGGAAGAGGGCAATGAACCCACTCCAGTATTCTTGCCTGGAGAATTCCACGGATAGAGGAAACTGGCAGGCTGTCATCCATAGGATGGCAAAGAGCTGGACACGACTGAAGCAGCGTAGCACGCACACACGCGCTGTGAGGTCTGGCCACTGTGGATTTCCAGGTTGCCTGAAGCTTTCTAATACTAATACTAACCATCCTAATACTACCTAGATGACCATCTATTCTTAAACAGCTGTTTTTCTTCCTTCACTCTGAACTCTACTGATCTCTTCTTAACATCTTAACAACTTGTTGCAAAAAATAGTAACTGTCATCCTTAAAAAAGAAAAAAAAAAAGCCATAGAATCCTTTCTTCACTGAAAGCTTATGTAAAACAGATTAGGTTGTTCTGCCTGAAATAGTGGTGTTGGGTGTGAAGTCCCAACTACCTAGCAACCTCCCTCCCAGTGGACCTGCAAAGACATTCAACCCAGATATTAAAACTATTGCATTAAAATGTAATAGAAAACAATGTGCAGCACAATTTAACCTTCTAAACAAGGCATAGTATTAGTATATCTAGTTTCTCATACATAGCACCTTTTTTTTTTTGGCCATATACATCAACCCAGTCTATTTTACCTTCTGGAGATTGCACCCATGATGTTCTATTGATTCCTACTTCTTCATAGCTAGAGTCTTTAAATCTTTTGAGCTCAGATTCTGCCAAAGTGCACAAAACAAAAATATTTACAGCACCACTTTATGAAATGATTCATTTTCAAAGCATTAACTACTTTATGCAATATCCCATCACACTACAAATGTTCCCTTCTGGGTCTACACACAGGAAGTTAAAGTATGTCCTTATGAATACTAACATGATTGTAACAGCTTATTATAACTATTCCCACCTAAAAATGTATTTCAAGGGGCATGAGACTAAGGATGTTGCAAATTGAGATTGTGGCTGTGTCTATTTCATATTGCGAATAGGACCTCTGTAAGCTTTTTTTTTCTTCACTCCACATCATTCCCTGCAAACAACCCGGAATAAGGTTCTAAACTCAGATATTCAAAGAGCACTTTGGAAAAAGATGAGGGAAACAATTACTGAAGTAATAAGTGTGACAGACAACCTAGATTTGCAGAAAGCAAGATTTTATAGGCAATTTAGTTGAAAAGGCTTTGCTTAATAGGAACTTTGAGCAGTTAAGCAGTTGCTGAGAATGGACAGCAAATAACAGATTTGGAAAGATGCAAGGTCTCTACACCAGATCCTGCTGATTTCCCCATCCATTTACCTAAATGGCTGGTTACTGAACATCTTCCTCAAACTCAGTATGTTCAAAACAACTCAGTATGTTTCTCCCTAAACCTACTCCTCTGCCTATCTTCCCCATTTCCGTATTGGCAACCCCTGATCCCTGCATCATACTTCCCTCATGGCTCAGCCAGTAAGGAGTCTGCCTGCAAGGCAGGAGACCTGGTTTCTATCCCTGGGTTGGGAAGACCCCCTGGAGAAGGAAATGGCAACCTGCTCCAGTATTCTTGCCTGGAAAATCCCATGGACAGAGGAGCCTGGTGGGCTACAGTTCATGGGGTCATTAAGAGTTGGACACAACTGAGCATCAATAATTGGCCAAGCCTGACACCTGGAAGGAATACTGTACAATTTTCACCGTCTTCATACACAGACAACAAGTTCTGATGATTCTGATTCCTTAATATCGCTTACCTTCCCTATATTCTCCTAGTTTTTCTGATTCCATCTGGACCTTCTTTAAGTTACCCACCTCACATCTGCCAGAGGAATCCTTCAAAATACACATGTCTGATGTGTCTTTCCTCCCTGGAAATCCTTTATTTGCTCTCCATAGCTTTCATGGTAATACCACACAAGATGAGTTCCTGGCGACCTCTCTGATTTTATTTCCCGCTCTTTTACCCAGACCAGCCTCAACTGTTTTACTGAAGCTTTCTTTGATGAAAAAATTCTATGGATTTAGCAGGGGGCAGGGGGGAATGTGAAAACTGCTATTTTACACCATAGAAACTGTGTGGGGCGTGAAGACATGCAAAGTGGAAGTGTTACTCCCTCAGTCGTATCCAGCTCTTTGAGACCCATGGACTGTAGCCCATCCCTGGAACTCTCTAGGCAAGAATACTGGAGTGGTTGCCATTTCCTCCTCCAAGGGATTTCAGGGATAGAACCCGGGGTCTCCTGTAGTGCAGGCAGATTCTTTACAATCTGAGCCATCAGGGAAGATGTACAAAGAGACCAGTGAACGGAGTGAAGGAAGAGGACGCCTCTGTTTAACAATAGATGGACAGCTACATGGTATTAGGATGATAACTGCAGAAGTCTTCAGGTGATGGGGAAGCATGTGGTCAGATCCCTCAGAACTCACACATAGAGGAGAAATATGATGACTGCCTGCACCAGAATTTCTATGTAGAGTGGACTTCAGAACCCAATATGATTGGAAGGAGGTGCTTAGAACTTTTTGCTTAAGATTAAGAAACACCTTGGACTACAAGGAGATCCAGCCTAAAGGAGACCAGTCCTGGGTGTTCATTGGAAGGACTGATGCTGAGGCTGTAACTCTAATACTTTGGCCACCACATGCGAAGAGTTGACTCATTGGAAAAGACCCCAGTGCTGGGAGGGTTTAGGGGCAGGAGGAGAAGGGGATGACAGAGAATGTAATGGTTGGGTGGCATCACTGACTCAATGCACATGAGTCTGGGTGAACTCTGGGAGTTAGTGATGGACAGGGAGCCCTGGCGTGCTGCGATTCATGGGGTTGCAAAGAGTCAGACACAACTGAGAGACTGAACTGAACTGAAGAAACATAAACTGTCCATACTAAATACATGGAAGGAGAAGGAGTCATACTCAGACCATAAAGGACCAAAGTTCTCTCTTGGTACCAAACTGTACAATTTTCACCGTCTTCATACACAGACAACAAGTTCTGATGATTCTGATTCCTTAATATCGCTTACCTTCCCTATATTCTCCTAGTTTTTCTGATTCCATCTGGACCTTCTTTAAGTTACCCACCTCACATCTGCCAGAGGAATCCTCAAAATACACATGTCTGATGTGTCTTTCCTCCCTGGAAATCCTTTATTTGCTCTCCATAGCTTTCATGGTAATACCACACAAGATGAGTTCCTGGCGACCTCTCTGATTTTATTTCCCGCTCTTTTACCCAGACCAGCCTCAACTGTTTTACTGAAGCTTTCTTTGATGAAAAAATTCTATGGATTTAGCAGGGGGCAGGGGGGAATGTGAAAACTGCTATTTTACACCATAGAAACTGTGTGGGGCGTGAAGACATGCAAAGTGGAAGTGTTACTCCCTCAGTCGTATCCAGCTCTTTGAGACCCATGGACTGTAGCCCATCCCTGGAACTCTCTAGGCAAGAATACTGGAGTGGTTGCCATTTCCTCCTCCAAGGGATTTCAGGGATAGAACCCGGGGTCTCCTGTAGTGCAGGCAGATTCTTTACAATCTGAGCCATCAGGGAAGATGTACAAAGAGACCAGTGAACGGAGTGAAGGAAGAGGACGCCTCTGTTTAACAATAGATGGACAGCTACATGGTATTAGGATGATAACTGCAGAAGTCTTCAGGTGATGGGGAAGCATGTGGTCAGATCCCTCAGAACTCACACATAGAGGAGAAATATGATGACTGCCTGCACCAGAATTTCTATGTAGAGTGGACTTCAGAACCCAATATGATTGGAAGGAGGTGCTTAGAACTTTTTGCTTAAGATTAAGAAACACCTTGGACTACAAGGAGATCCAGCCTAAAGGAGACCAGTCCTGGGTGTTCATTGGAAGGACTGATGCTGAGGCTGTAACTCTAATACTTTGGCCACCACATGCGAAGAGTTGACTCATTGGAAAAGACCCCAGTGCTGGGAGGGTTTAGGGGCAGGAGGAGAAGGGAATGACAGAGAATGTAATGGTTGGGTGGCATCACTGACTCAATGCACATGAGTCTGGGTGAACTCTGGGAGTTAGTGATGGACAGGGAGCCCTGGCGTGCTGCGATTCATGGGGTTGCAAAGAGTCAGACACAACTGAGAGACTGAACTGAACTGAAGAAACATAAACTGTCCATACTAAATACATGGAAGGAGAAGGAGTCATACTCAGACCATAAAGGACCAAAGTTCTCTCTTGGTACCAAAATGAGTGCATATAGATAGAGAGATGTTATGGAAATGATAATTAACAGGTTATAAAGCAATGTGACAAAAGGGGTTGACAGCTGTGATAACAGGAAGAAGAATGAGTTATTTGAATGGGAAAAAAACCTAACCTGGAATTATATACATCTGACTCTAACTGAGATGACTGTGACATCAGGTATGAGGAAAGAGGCCTGTGAACAGTTCTCCATAAACCTATTTCAGCCTACATTGATGGTTTGAATAGAGGGTCTTCTAAATATTCTCTAGGACCTTGCTACTTAAGGTGAGGTCTGTGGACCAACAGCATCATGTTATCTAAGAGCTTGGTAGAAGTATGGAAACTCAGGCCTCCACGCCAGATCCACTGGGTCTGCGTTTTAGTAAGATTCCTGAGTGATTCTTATGCAAATTAAAATTTGAGAATCTTGTGTGATGGCCATGGGAAAGCACTTCTCAGGTCTTGGAGGACAGGGAGGGTAATTGACTGAGGGCCCCACTATGCTCTGAGATCTGTTACTGTGTTTGTACTGTGAGACTGTGCTTCCCGTGGGCTGCCCTTAGCCAGGTACACAGCAGTGACCCAAACCGACCCATTCCTGAGTGATAAGACCCTCCTCTGATGGGAAGCTTGGGCTCCTGGGCTCCCAAAGGTCTTGCTGAACTTTCCTTAGGTTTACTGCTTCAAAGTCACTGCAGACAGTGACTGCAGCCATGAAATTAAAAGACACTTGCTGCTTGGAAGAAAAACAATGACAAACCTAGACAGCATATTAAAAAGCAGACATCACTTTGCTGACAAAGTTTCATATAGTCAAAGCTATGGTTTTTCCAGTAGCCATGTATGGATGTAAGAGTTGGACCATAAAGAAGACGAGTGCTTCTTTTGAACTGTGGTGCTGGAGAAGACTCTTGAGAGTGTTGGCAACAGGGAGATCAAACCAGTCAATCCTAAAGGAAATCAACCGTGAATGTTCATTGAATATTCATTGAAGCTCCAATACTTTGGCTACCTGATGTGAAAAACTGACTAATTGGAAAAGACCCTGATGTTGGGAAAGATTACTGCTGCTGCTACTGCTACTGCTAAGTCGCTTCAGTCGTGTCTGACTCTATGCGATCCCATAGACGGCAGCCCACCAGGCTCCCCCGTCCGTGAGATTTCCAGGCAAGAATACTGGAGTGGGTTGCCATTTCCTTCTCCAATGCATAAAAGTGAAAAGTGAAAGTGAAGTCGCTCAGTTGTGTCTGACTCTTAGCGACCCCATGGACTGCAGCCCACCAGGCTCCTCCATCCATGGGATTTTCCAGGCAAGAGTACTGGAGTGGGGTGCCATTGCCTTCTCTGGTGGGAAAGATTAAGGACAAGAGAAAACGGGGGCAACAGAGGATTAAGTGGTTGGATAGCATCACCGCCTCAATGCACATGAGTTTGAGCAAACTCCAGGAGATAGTGAAGGACACGGGAGCCTGGCGTGCTGCAGTCCATGGGGTTGCAAATTCAGACCCAACTGAGCAACTGAACAACAACTGCTACACAGCCCTCCTCTGTCCCTTCTTTCTGTCTCTCCACTCAGGGTCAGGTCTGCATCAGTTTGATGGCTCTCAGAGCCTCTTCAGACTCTTTCCTATTTTTTCTCAGAGGCATTTCCTCCAGCAAGTTTTTTGCACATTTAACCTCATGTTGGCATCTGTTTCTTCAGGACCCAGCACAGGCTGCTTTAAGATACACTGTAACACGGGTGAATTCTGCCTACATAGTACTGACTTGAAGTCATATATGTTCCTGAAATATTTTTCTGAGGGAAATATGTCCTTAAAATATTTAAGAAGCAAAACACAAACACCTTGGCATGCTCTTAAGAGTCTTTCCTCGATTCCTGTGCTTATTGTATTCCCCCAGCTAATGAAAGTTAATGTGGCAGACGCAGACCAGTGAATGCTGAGGCTGTAGGTTTTCTTTGTCCCATTTGTGCTCTGGCCAACCGTTTGACCAATTATGCCCAAGAAGTGTGACAGAGGCACAGAGGAGGATTCACGTGATGCATATTAAAATAAAAGTTTTAAGGAGAAGCTCTCAAAAAAAAAAAGTAGTCAAGGAAACAGAGCCAAGATTAACAAGCAACTGGGGAAGGAAGGAAATCCTTGAATATTTTAATATCACCATAAATAACACAGCAGCCTAAGAAGGTTAGCTGGCAATTGTACAAACGGTAGCAGGTAAGAATAATAATTTTAGGCACTTCCTGACTTCAGGAGATTTGAAGAGAATGGAAGGGTGACACCTAATGTATACTACTAGAGCTCCTATACCGTGGAACCACAGGGTAAGGACCCTGATAACACTGGTCTGATCAGCAACCCCATTTCAGAAATAAGCACTCCCATCTCCAAACAAGGTGTGCGGCCACCTCAGTGACCTCAAGGGCGGGGGCTGATTTCTCAGTAACAGTGTGTCCAAAGGTGTATTCCCTAGAAATTCACTCCTCAGAGAGGAAGGTCATAAAGTGAGGTGTTCCATGGTCAGTTGAGTTTATCATCTCTGTGCTAAACACACCTCATCTGATAATTTTGTGTTAAAACTCTTAACGCCCTTAATATGTTAACATACAAGATAAATCTCCAAGAGAAGATGATAGTATGCCACTTTTCTGAAAGAATTTAACTAAGGAATCCCCGCCTCTCTCCACCCTCTAAAATCTTACAGTAGTAGAATTACTAGAACACTTTTTGATAAACACTGTCCCCATTTAGCATCACTTTGCCTTATGTTCCCCTGGTGATACAAGTTCAAGGTCACTGTTGTATTTATTTCTGATCCAATATTAAGAAGGACCTGGGTCCCCACTTGCCAAAAATACTAACTTTGGCTTAAAAAGAAAAAAAAATTTTTTTAATTTTTAAGAAACCTCTTAACAAAGTTCTAGAAGGGATAGTTACGAGTTCTATTGTTAGTTGTTAAAACCTTAGATCGGATTGAGTTACGGCCAACAGAGAAGAGCATTATGGAAGGGAATGAGGGGAGTGAGCTGGGTTCGCCTCCCTCAGCATCACACACAGTGACCCTGTCTTGGCCCTGGGTTCTTCCAACTCGCTTCGTCTTACGTGGTAATTCAGTTTTCTTTTTCTCTAAAAGTTTTCCTCGGACTGCAAGTAGAAACAGAATAGGATCAGCTCCCTCTGTACCCCAAAATCAGTGTCCAAAGGAGATGATCATGTGAAATTTTTAAATGTTTGATGAAAATATTGGGGCTTCTCAGGTGGTGCTAGTGGTGGAGAACCTGCTGGCCAAACCTGGAGACATGAGACAAAGGTTCGATCCCTGGGCTGGAAGGTCCCCTGGAGGAGGGCATGGCAGCCCACTCCAGTATTCTTGTCTGGAGAATCCCATGGACAGAGGAGCCTGGTGGGCTACAGTCCCTAGGGTCGCAAAGAGTCAGACACGACTGAATGGACTCAGCAAGCACGTATCCTCAACTGCTACTTTGTTCAGTAATAGTGTAAAGTTTTATTTTTTCCTATTGTATCAAGTCTCAGTTCCTCTGCTTGGCTTTCAAAGACCTTCAGGTCATCTCTCCTAATGCAGCTGTTTAATCCTATTCTCCAAGACTCTCCACTGTAATTGCCTACCCTGTCTGTTGTTACTGCAGCTTCCCTTCCAGGCTCACTGCTCACCCTAGTCCAGGCCCTCTCAGCTCCCCCTGGACCACTGCAGTGACTTCTTAGTTCATTTTCCTGTCTCCAGACATTTCGCTTTCCCATCCTGCCTCCTGCCAACAGAACGCTGTCACTGAAGGATCACTGTGATCATGTCAGTACTTTGTTCAAAAATCTTTCCATCTTCTGCAGTCCCCATCTCAGTAAATGGCGCCTCTCTATACCAACTGCCTGTACCAGACACTTGGGCTCCACATTTATTCTTCCTTGTCTCTCACCTCGCTCATGGAATCAGCCACCAAGTTCTGTATGTTCTGTCACTTGTTTCTCTCAATCAGTCTCCCACTACTTTTCTCCATCTTCAAAGTCCTTGTCAAAGCTGAGGCCCCTTGACTGGACCACTACAACAGCCTCCTAACCTGCTTCTGACTTCACTGTCTTTCAGCCCATTCTCTGCCTTGCCACTTGACATAGCTCTCTCTCTCTGATAGAACTCTAGCGTTGCGACTCTCCTGCTTAGAACTCTTTGGGGTTTTAATTCCATGCCTTTGAGGATGAATCTCAAAGTCTCCGACACTCTGTAAAGGATGCTTTGTGATGTGGCTCCTTTTATGTCTCTAGTCTCATTGCTTCATCCCAACTCTCTGTCCTGCACCTTCTCTTCTAGATTTATTGAACTAGATCCACTTCCTCTCAGAAGGCACGTGATCAATTGCTCACCTGCTTGACTGCTCACCTCTAGCCCTTCTCGAGTGTTACTCCCTCTACCTGGAATGTTCTTTCCTCCCACATCCGATACATTGTTTTGGACTCGGCTTCCTTGATGGACATTACCACGGCTCTCTTCATCTTTACCTTGCAAGCACCCAGTACAGGACCTGGCACTGGGTGGGTTCTGAATTCAGAGAAGTTAAATTGTTCATGGTCATACAGCTGGTAACAGGTGGAAAAAGTGAAAGTGGCGTTTGTTGTCACTTAGTCATGTCCATATGATGGTAGCCCACCAGGCTTCTCTGTCCATAGCATTTCCCAGGCAAGAATACTGGAGTGGGTTGCCATTCCTTTCTCCAGGGGATCTTCCCTACCCAGCGATCAAACCTGGGTCTCCCACATTGCAAGCAGATTGTTTATCATTTGAGCCACAAGGGAAGCCCCTAACAGGTAGAGAGCTGGGATGCAATTCAGGTTTCTGAGTTTTGTGTACCTGCCATTTTACTGCATTGCTTCCTAACTTGAGATAAAACATTTTAGACATAAAGTCCCAGTTCATTCATTCATTCAACAAATATGTTTTGATTTCCTAATATGCGCCAGGCATTGTGTTAGATAGGGGGTGAACTGGTGAACAAGGCATTCCTTGGCTTTAGTATACTGCCACTCTGATGAAAGATACAGATGAATGAAGACACATTTGTATCATTATGTGACAGATATTATTATAGGAGTACATACAAAGTAAACCTGAAAGACTACAGGAGGGGGTCAGGGAAGGTCTTTGGAGAGAACTGATTTCTAAGTTCTGACAGTACGTAGCATAAGCCTCGGGAAGATGAACCTGAAGAAGAGAGTTCAAGACACAAAAGAACAACATCGGCAGAGGTCTTAAAGCATCAGAGACTGTGGCAAATCAGGGAACTGAAATTTGTTCACAATTGCTGAAGTGTAGAATTGTTCAGTTGCTCAGTCGTGTACAATGCTTTGTGACCCCATGGACTGCAGCATGCCAGGATTCCCTGTTCTTCACCATCTCTTGGAGTTTGCTTAAATTCATGTCCATTGAGTCGGTGAAGCCATCCAACCATCTCATTCTCTGTTGTCCCCTTCTCCTCCTGCCTTTGATCTTGTTTAGCATCAGGGTCTTTTCCAATGAATTGGCTCCTCGAATCAGGTGGTCAAAGTACTGGAGCTCAGCTTCAGCATCAGTCCTTCCAATGAATATTCAGGACTGATTTCCTTCAGTATTAACTGGCTTGATCTCCTTGCTGTCCAAGGGACTCTCAATAGTTTTCTCCAGCATCACAATTTGAAGGCATCAGTTCTTCAGCACTCAGCCTTTTTTATTGTCCAGCTCTCACATCTGTACATGACTCCTGGAAAAACCATAGTTTTGATTATAAGGACCTTTGTAGGCAAGATAATATCTCTGCTTTTTAATACGCTGTCTATGTTTGTCATAACTTTTCTTCCAAGGAGCAAGAGTCTTTTAATTTCATGGCTGCTGTCACCATCCACAGTGATTTTGGAGCCCAAGAAAATAAAATCTGTCACTGTTTCCGTTTCCCCATCTATTTGCCATGAAGTGATGAGACCAGATGCCATGACTTTCATTTTTTGAATGCTGTGTTTTAAGCCAGCTTTTTCACTCTCCTCTTTCACTTTCATCAAGACACTCTTTAGTTCCTCTTTGCCTTCTGCTGTTAGGGTGGTGTCATCTGCATATCTGATGTTACTGATATTTCTCCCCACAATCTTGATTCCAGCTTGTGCTTCATCTAGCTTGGCATTTTGCATGATGTTCTCTGCATATAATTAAATAAGCAGGCTGATGATATACACCCCTGAGGTACTCCTCTCCCAATTTTGAACCATTGTTCCATGTCCAGTTCTAACTGTAGATGCCTGACCTGCATACACGTTTCGCAGAAGGCAGGTAAGGTGGGCTGGTATTTCCATCTCTTGAAGAATTTTCCACAGTTTTTTGTGATCAACATAGTAAAATTTTAGCATAGTCAGTGAAGCAGAAGTATATGTTTTTCCGTAATTCTCTAGCTTTTTCTAGGATCCAACGGATGTTGGCAATTTGATTTGAAGTGCAGACTACCACAGATATAATGGCAGGAGCTGAATGGTGACATTGTAGGAAGCAAGGAAGAGGCAGAGTAGTGTTCTAAGCAAGAGCATTTGTTGATATGATTGAAATCTTGGAAACAGCCTCGTACTACAGAGTGAAGAATAGATTAGGGCTGAGTGTGGGAGAAAAGGTAGGATGGGGAGAATAAGGAAGAGAGACCAGAGTGCTTGCCCCTGAGAATGAGAACAGGATGGAAGCGGGAGAGGAGCTGCACGTCTAGTTGTGCTGAGTTGGATGCCTCAGTGTATGGTCAGAAGCTCAGCAGTGGTTTGGGGACCCGTGTCACAGACTGGTGAGACATGAGCAGACAGAGGGTTAGGAAGCCATGCAGACATGGAGCTCTTCTACGGAGAGTGTGAGAAGGGGAGTTTATGGAAGAACCTGCGACATGCGGGGAAGGAGCTCAGAGAAGGTGAGAGTGAGGGAAGAGCATGCCCAGGAGGCGGGAAGTGGTCACTGGTGTCAGACGCAGCCAAGGGTCAGTTAAAGTTAGGACACTTAACGGACTCATTGGCTTTTGCAACAGGGAGGCCTTTGGGGTTCCCAACAGGAGCAGCTTCAGTGGAATAGCAGGAGCAGAAGCTGCTACAGAGAGAAGATGACAGAGTGCAGAGGAGACGGCGAGACCAGGGGAGACTGAGTTTTAAAGCAGTTTAACTCCAACGGAGTTTTTGATCTGAAGCTGAAGCTCCAATCCTTTGGCCACCTGATGGGAAAAGCCGACTCGCTGGAAAAGACGCTGAGGCTGGGAAAGATTCCTGATGCAGGAGGAGAGGGGGATGACAGAAGACGAGATGTTTGGATGGCATCACTGACTCACTGGACATGAGTCTGAGCAAGCTCTGTGAGACAGTGAAGGACAGGGAAGCCTGGTGTGCTGCCGTTCATGGGGCCACAAAGAGTCGGACACGACTGACTGAACAACAACTCTGAAGGCGGAGGGAGACAGGGTACTACTCTCTGGAGGAGGGTTTTTAAAAGATGGCAGCGATTAGAGAACCGTTGTGGAGTGGGTTCATCTTGAGAACTGAAAGATCTAGGAGAGGGTTGATGGACAGGGTTGCTGAGGAGGGGGGCTCGGCAACACTGAGCCGGGTTCTGGCCTTTGACAGGAGGAAACGTAAGAGGGGCGTGACTGCAGGTAAGCATGTTGGTTTGGTGGTAAGAAGTTCGGGGGGTTCTCAACTAATGGTTTTGTGTCCTTGGTAAGAGGGCAAGTGAACATGTTAGTCACTTAGTCATGTCCGACTCTTTGCAACCCCGTGGACTGCAGCCCACCAGGCTCCTCGTTCCATGGGATTCTCCAGGCAAGAGTACTGGAGTGGGGTGCCATTTCCTTCTCCAGGGTATCTTCCTGACCCAGGAGGTTGAACATGGGTCTCCTGCATTGGCAGGTGGATTCTTTACCACTGAGCCACCAGGGAGGCTGTCCTTGGTAAAGTGGGTGGCACAGTCACCTGCTGAGGGTGTCCTGGGGAGCTGGCAGGGAAGGGGTTTTAGGAGAAAAGAAAGTGCAGTGAAGAGCAGGAAAAGAAGCGCAGCCCTGGCCCCTTATCTTCTCACTCTGTTCTTTGTCCCTAAGCCATCTCCTGCAAAGCTGAAGGCTCACGTGCCCTCGACACAGATGGTCACAGATGTAGCTCTCTGGTTCAGAGCTCACCTCTGAGCTCTCAACCAGAGTCTACCTGTCACCTCCATTTGAGTCTCCCCAAGCTCTTTCCACTACCTGCCCCTTCAGTTTCCACTTCTTAACAAGGAAGGACAAAGGATTGCCGGGCAGTGCTGAGAATCCAGCCAGTGTCCGTTTCATGGGCGGGCACTGTGGTCTGCACATGTAAGCCCTGCTTTATGTTGCCCACCCCCTCTTAGCCAGTTTTGCTCACAGTCTTACCTGCTTAAAAATCATTTGTTCCTATTTTTTAGGTTTAGCTGAGACAGTACATTTAAAAATATTCCATGCACTATGTCTCCTCTTTTCCAAGAGTTCTTATGTAAAAGTTGCATACATTCCTGAATTTTGTTGTCATTCAGTTGCTCAGTCATGTCTGATTCTGCGACCCCATGGACTGCAGCACACCAGGCTTCCCGGTCCTTCACTATCTCCCAAACTTAGCTCAAACTCATGTCTATTGCATCAGTGATGCCGTCCAACCATCTCATCCTCTGTTGTCCCCTTCTCCTCCTGTCTTCAGTCTTCCCCAACATCAGAGTCTTTTCCAGTGAGTTGGTTCTTCCCATCAGGTGGCCAAAGTATTGGAGCTTCAGCTTCAGCATCAGTCCTTCCAATGAATATTCGGAGTTGATTTCCTTTAGGATTGACTCATTTGATCTCCTTGAGGTCCAAGGGACTCTCAAGAGTCTTTTCCAGCATTTCCATATGCTCAAATCCTATCCATTAATGACTGAACTTTTTTTTTTTCCAAACTTTAAACTTTTTATTTTGTATCAGGGTACAGCTGATTAACAATGTTGTGGTAGTTTCAGATGAATTAATGGCTTAACTCTAAAAGCCATCTTTCCTCTAAAGCATTCACTAATAGCCCCGGATTGCAAACGAAACTTTCTTCCTCTTATTCTTCCTTTATCTGAAGTTTTCTTATGGTTCTCATTATTTTCTATCTTTTAATTCACCTGCTGATTTATAGGTCTTACATTGCCTCATCTGTGTCCCTAGGTTCTTAAATTCCTGAAGGCAAGTCTGTTTCAGAGTTATCTTTTTCTCTCTAGCCTTAAACAGTGCCTTGCACATGTATCCACTCACGAAGTCATGTCAGTTACTAGGTTAATATGTATTTACTGACTAATGATACAAATTAATCGATGATGAATGAGCAGTTCTCTGCTCTTATAAGTCCTTGCATGTCTTTAATCTTCTTTCTGTTGGTAATCCTACAATGTCATGGATATTTGTGCGTGATTCACAAATCTGTTTCTAGCCCTAAGCTTTTGCCCTAAATAAATTCTTCAGTTTCTTACTGCACATCTCAAACTTATTGTGTTAAAGGTACTCATTTCCCATTTCCTACTGTTTCTGATCTAAAGCTGAAGCTAAGCATATATACCACCACTTCTATACATCTTTGTTCTACTCCTCACTGATCTCGTCTTCCCAAATTCTTTAGAATTTGTTTTATCAGTTATAAGTATTGTTATGTGTTTTTTTTGGTTAGTTTCCATTGTATACTTTGCTTCCAAACTTAGATAATAAACTTCATGAGGCCACAAATCTGTATATGAATGTAATCACTCTTTTTTTCTGCACTGCTGCTGTTAGGTCGCTTCAGTCGTGTCCAACTCTGTGTGACCCCAGAGATGGCAGCCCACCAGGCTCCCCTGTCCCTGGGATTCTCAAGGCAAGAACACTGGAGTGGGTTGCCATTTCTTTCTCCAGTGCATGAAAGTGAAAAGTGAGAGTGAAGTCGCTCAGTCCTATCCGACTCTTAGCGACCCCATGGACTGCAGCCTACCAGGCTCCTCCATCCATGTGGTTTTCCACTACCTCCTTTCTTTCTCTCATCTCTTTTCTCTCCCAATTCTACCAGTTGAGAAAAAAATTCACCACCACCAGAGGGCAGTGAAGAGGTCAAGAGAATGAGGTTGGGAAAAAGGCAGTTTAGTTTCACAAAGTGGATATAATAGTACTAAGATTACTGTTTTTAGTTTTATAGAAACATATGTGATTTGCCTAATCCTGGGTGCTAAATTTTAAGAGATAAAAATACAAATTGGGTTTCAGAATGCTACAACTGCTAGAGCCTGATCACAGGCTGGAACCTCTGGAAATGTAAGCCCAGGAAAGAGAAATCAAGGCAGCTCATTCTAGTCTTCTTTAACTTTTTAAAATAACAGCCTGTGGAAGGCTAATACAGTTTATTCTGTTCATCTTTACATTGAATACCTGGTGGGAGCTGTGTGGAGAGGGCATTTGCCTCCGTAGGACGAACTTCTACCAGGAATGATTCAGCCAGGAGAGTGGTTTGAGTTGCACAGAGGAGCCCCGATGGCTACAGCCCGCAGGGTCGCAAAGAGTTGGACACTACTGAAGTGACTTAGCACGCACGCGAGGCAGTGATCCAGGAAGTTCCCGGGCTCCAGACAGGTAAATTCCTCTTTGCAGTGTGGTTGAAGACCATCTGGCTTAGGTGTGATGTTGGGCCGGTGGGTTTCTGCTGACTCTTCCAAATCTAAGATCCAGGAGTCTGGAATCTGATCTGTACTTCCAATTCAGGCCCCAGGCTGGCCCATCACACCCCCTTTCTTCGATCTTTGTGATTTCACCAAGTGGACTAATGTGGCATGTTATGGCCGTTCATCAGGTGTTGACAGGTGACTCTGGAATGGACAGTGGGAGTTACTGGGGATCTGGAAAAGAGATGTGTTCTAGAAGTTTCAAAAGAGTTAAAGAGACCTTGAAGCGAAGGGTGGCTGTTGAAAGGTGGTGTCGACAGGATTGTTTGTTAGAGATCAGAAACAGGAGAGCTGAGAGCAAGAAAGGGGTCATCACAGTGTGAGGCTCTTTCTGGGTTCAAGCAACAGAGAAACAGGTTACATTAGGTGTAAAAGTGTAGGGATTTCCTGCAAGGATGTATAGAGATAAAGCAGAAACATCTGTGCTACCCTGACAGGTGGTTGGAGACACAGCTGCAGCCAGTAGTTAGCGCCTCTCAGCAGGGAGCCTCACCCTTCATGCCCTGCACGGGTGTTTCCACACCCTGGGGTCTCAGTCTCTCTCTGCTCTTGCCCAGTCTCCTCTCTTCTCTCCTTCTTGACTGCCCATGGTTTCTGCTTTCTCTCTGCCTTCACTTTCCTCTGTATGTTTTACTGCTTCTGCCCGAAACACTGTACTTTGTATACTGCACGGTCAAATGGACCCACAGAGACTCTAGATGGTTTATACTACAGTTTATACTCGTAGTTTAATACTACCCAGCAGAGATCTTTTCTGTTGGGCAGAGCATATCTACAGACTTTTGGTAAGCCTGAAGAAAGGTGCTGTTTTGTTAGGTCCTGCCCCTGCACCTTCCACTGAGCCAGGAATCAGAGGCTATGTAAGGAAGCCCTCAAAGAGGAGCTGTGGGCAAGGCAGACTTTCTGAGGCTTCCAGGAAGAGGTGGTGTAACTGTCAGGCACATGGCTTGACCAGACAACTATGCATGGAAAAGCAGGGGTGTGCTCGTGATGAAGAAAGCAAAGGGCTAAATGTGGAGCTGAAAATATTGCCCAAGGAGCCCGTGCCTTATGGGAAAAGCTATGAAGGGAAGGGCTTGATTGAAAAACAAAGAGAGACTGTAATAAGGCATTTTTGTGATTGTGGTTGCTCATAATTCATTGCTCCTTCTGGTAACAGCACTGGACCTTGCTAGCGTGTGTGTGCGCATGCGTGGGTCAGAGGGGCACTACTACTCTTATAGAAGGTAGTTTCGTGGGATTGTCAGCCAAGGTGCCCTGCCCTGTATACCAAAAAGTGTCTGTTTCTCTCAAGTTGCCTCTTCTGAAGAGGAAGACGAAATAATAGGAAAACAAAAATAAATGGAGTTTATTCTTTCCTGGTGGGAGCAACCTAGAAAACCTGTAGACTAGTCCCTCCTGGAGAAGGCAATGGCACCCCACTCCAGTACTCTTGCCTGGAAAATCCCATGGACGGAGGAGCCTGGTAGGCTGCAGTCCATGGGGTTGCACAGAGTCAGACACGACTGAAGTGACTTAGCAGCAGCAGCTGCAGTCCCTCCTACCCAGATCCCTGGAAGTGCCCTAGTCCTGTCCTGGCTGGGCCAGATTTTCAGCTGTTTATCTGATACTGTGCAAAACATTCCTTATTTGCTTAGGTTAGCCAATGTCACTGCTTGTTGCTAGCAATCAAGGAACTATAGATAGAGGGGACCTTCCTAAACTTTTTGTGTGGGGACTCAGCAGAATCAGTGATTGGTGGGAGGCAGTTGATTAGACATCTGTGTGTCACATACCTGGCAAAAGAGGGACAGGTACAGAATTAAGTTTAGATAAAAATAATTTAATATCTGAAAATGTACCAACTCATTTCAGTTATTAAAAAACCTGAGTGTATGTTACAAATGACAAAAAATTTTAGACAGCTTTAAAGAGATAAAAATCAATGACATCAGAGCCTTGATGGTATTGGGTTAATAATAACTACAAAGTACTTAATATGTAGGTGTAGGGGATGGTTAATTTCCCCCAACTCAACAGTTTATCTGGATTTGCCTGATGACATCTGACCTATTTTTCAGCATTCCAGGCAATAATTACCCAAAGCCCTCCCCAAAGTCTCAGTCCATAAAATCCTCCTTTTAATAAGCCTTAATAAGCCTTTAGTGTGCCTTCTGCAGCACTTCAAAATCACACGGGCACCAGGGGAGTGTTTTTAAAACATGCAGTTTGCAAGTGCATTCTGGGGCATTTCAGGCTTAAGACAAAACTGCAGGGACACAAACATCAGGTACTTTCATCTGGAGGGAATCTTATTGTGGTGGGAAATGCTGGGATGTGGGGTGGGCAATGGTAGTTGTGGGCTCCTGGGCTTCCCAGATGAGTCAGTGGTAAAAGAATCCGCCTGCCAATGCAAGAAACATAAAGATACGCAGGCTCGATTCCTGGGTTGGAAGATCCTATGGAGAAAGGAATGGCCACCCACTCCAATATTCTTGCTGGGAAAAGCCCACGGACAGAGAAGCCTAGTGCACTACAGTCCATGGGGTCGCAAAGAGATGGACATGACTTTGCAGCTGAGGATGATGAAATTATCTGAAACAAGCAAACGAAAGAACCCTAAGTGGATCCAGCCTGAACCAGGCCATGGGTAATTCTGATGAAACATATTGTGATCTGAAGATGGTTAACTTTCTGGTTGGGTCAGGCAGGCCTGGGAATGGCAGGGCAAAGAGTTAATTTCTCCCAAATCCCTTTTCTATTCACCCAGAGCTACCAATTCTGTCCTAGTTACATTCATTGTACATAAAGGGTGACACAGTAACTTTAACATGCTCCATCTGCACAGTTAAAATATCTACCTGTTTACAAGCTCAGAAGAGTTTATTAATTGTTTCCAGATGTTCTGGTCTATCAAACACGTCTCAAAATAGAGTATGATACAATTGGGGGCAATATAGTAATTCTTCGTTGTTATAGAATAGCACTCTCCATTATGGTTGTTGCTGGCCACATGGCAGCCACATGGGGAAGTGGGCTTCCCTCATAGCTCAGCTGGTAAAGAATCTGCCTGCAGTGCAGAAGACCGGGATTTGATTCCTGGGTTGGAAAGATCCCCTGGAGAAGGAATTGGCAACCCACTCTATTATTCTCGCCTGGAAAATCCCATGGACGGAGGAGCCTGGCAGGCTACAGACCATGAGATTGTAAGAATCGGACGTGACTTAGCAACTAAACCACTACCAGCCACATGGTGCTATTTACATTAAAATTACATAAAACTCAATTCTTTAAACACACTAGCCAAAGTTCCAGAACTCAGCAGGCATATGTGGCTGGTGGCTACTGTATTGGACAGGGTAGAATTATATTAATAGAACATTTCTATTATTGCAGAAAGTTGCATTGGACAGTAGTGCTTTACAATAAGAATTGTTACACCCTTGATGTGTTTATATCTGTAATAGTCAGAAATAAAAATGCCAGAGATACCTTTTTCTAAAGATTGTCTACATATATATCAAAGAGATGCCTGTAAAAATATGTACAAGGAGTGATCTTACCAAGATTAGAACTTTTTATTGGGAGTCATGGTGATTACCTCCTGTTACTTTCATCCTCCTATTGGCTAGAATATTTACAAACTCAATTTCATGAACTGAAAAAAGAAATGAGTAGTGAATTTAGGCAATTCAATCATGTTAGTGAGAATTAAGACTTTTGTGGAATACTGTGGATAATTATTCAGGTAATCAATTTTTATTTTGACTGTGAAGGTAATTCAGTATTCTTAGAAAATAAGCTCAGAAGTTTCCTTGTGAGGCAAATATGGCTGCCCTAGTTACCACACAGTTCACCCTTGAAGCATTGTGCTCTTCAAGTGCCTTTTTTACTAAGAAAAGATGATGTTAGCCTAGGATATATAAGCAAGGTTTCTTGTGTTCTCCAGAAACATTCTAAGAGATCTGACACATCATGTATCACATACAAGTGCAATGACCAACTGGCCTGCAATAGGTTCTCAACCAGGTTTCTAGACTTAACTGAAAACCTATGCCCCTTAAATATGATACCTGTTTATTAATGTTCATTACAAAAGAACACATTCATTAAGTACACTGGAAAATACAAGAAAGGTGAAAATTTTTTCATATGCTCGTAACTTCGTCTTTTTCAGCTATGCATATTTTTAAAAGGTGTAATTACACTAGAGTGTGTACTTGCACATAATAGACTATGTGTTAACTACTCTGGCTAGACCTGTTGTGCAAGTTCGTGGAGATGGACTCTATGAAAGGTGATGGGACGAAGTGAAGGAAAACTTGTAAAATCTCTCTTTAAGCATACCTTACTCATATCCATCTTAGATGCTTACATCTGTATAGCATTTAAAGATCATCCTTTGACATGTGAAAAGAGAGGTGCAGCTAATTTACACTGCCGATTAAGTTCCCACGAGTAAAGTAGCAACCAAATCAGAAAAGAAAAAGCCTGGGCAGCTGGGTAATGTATTGAGTATTTATAAATATATTTGCTTTGGGTAATGTATTGAGTATTTATAAATATATTTGCTTGGCTTGGAGGGTTTCCTTTCCGTGCCACAGCTCCTGGGTGTCCTCTAAGTAGGGTCCGTCCTTCTCTTGGGGTGGGGCGTGTGGGAGGAGCGTGAAGTTCTTGTCCCTCCTGACAGCAGTTAGCAAATCCTGGAACCATCCTCGGCGATCCGGGCGGGACTGGAACGTGCTGGGGGCGGGGCGTGCCATCCGGGGGCGGGGCCGGGGGCCGAGCGCACCACACGGCCCGCGCGCCGGTCACGTGGTGCCCGGGCAAGGCGTAAATAAAACCGGAGCGCGCGCGCTCGCGCGCTCGCGGGGCTGGCCGCGCGGAGGGGCGGCGCCACCTCGCGGAGTGGTGCCAAGCGGCCCGGGCTCCCGGAGACCGACGATCCGCGGGGCCGCGAGTCTTCCGGGAGTGCGAGCCAGGTGACGGCCGCCTCCTGGGCGTGAGAAGGGCAGCCTGCGATTGTGGTCGCCACCTCGGGAGATCTGGAACCCGGGTGACCACGTAGGTCAGTTTCTAGGCCGGCTTCAGGGCAAGCGGGCTCTCCCCTGCATGGTGCTGGGGGAGGTCTGTCCGCGCGTGGTGGGGAGTGAGGGCGCGTCTCTGAGGATGGGCAGGGTCTGGGTCTGGAGGTACCAGGCTCGGACCCAGACCTCGACCACCTCGAAGTTCCTGGCTGCTCCGGCGCTGCGGGGAAGTTTTTGCAAGTAGTAGGACGTTGGCATTTGTTGCAGTTCCACTCTGGGCGCTAGGACTTCGTCCCGGTGCCTCATGCGTTCCCTGAGAAGTCATCAGCCGCGTGCTTTCTAGGTACTTGGATATGTGCGTCCCAACTTTGAGTTTCCTACTATCCTGAGGAGGGTTGATTCACAGTGTAAGTCACGAGCTGCTCACGTGACCTTTCTCACTGTGTGCCTCGTGGTCAGTTCCCACTAGCACCAAAGACCTTCAAAGGAGTTCAGAAACAGTATGAAAGATTGTAGCTGCCTAATAGAAACAATGCTGCAGAGAGTCGGACACGACTGAGCGACTGAACCGAATAGAAACAAAGATTTACCCGGTAGCCCTGGTGTTTGGCAGGAGGCGTTGAAAAGGGTTGCCTCGATGTAGTTACTGTTAGTTGTGAAAGTCTTAGCTTTATGCAGATAGTGAGGTGAACAGTTGGCATGTGATATTAAGTTAAACTAGACTGAATGTTGCAAATTTAGTGATTAGGTGTTTGTGGGTAGTATCAGAGATGTATTTTTCTTGACAATTTCAGCCATATGGTAATATTGTAATTGATGCATTCTGGGTTTAGAGTTCGGAATGTCCTCACCTCTTACTTCAGAATTTGAAAAAAATACTTCGATTTGTTTTGATGGCTTAGGCGTGTTCGCGTTCTGACTCTGATGCAAGGAAAGCTTTTTTGCAGTGAGTAGTAGGTATAATTTCCGGATCCCCCTGGTGAAATTTTAAAGGTCTCTGTGTTAATTACAGAATAGTTAAAAAATCCACCCTCTTTTCATCTAGTTCTACTCTAGGAGCTCTACCTACTACAATCTGTGGGCGGAGAAACGGGAGAAAACTGTCAGTAATGGTTCCTTTTTAGAAAGTATCTTTTTCTTCTAGCCTTGAGCAGCTGATATGCAAAACAGGAGTTAACTGCTGCAAGTTGAATAGATTTATCTGAAGCAGTTGTGTATTGGTGTAGGGTTTTGCCAGGGTTTGTTTATCAGATGACACTTGCTGAATATCTCCTTTTTCCTCAGTAAAAGGTTGTGGGGGTGGCTGATCCTTGTCTCTGGAGGCTCTCAGCCTTGCAGGTATTATTTGCACAGCACTTAACACCTGTGACTTCCCTGGTGGCTCAGATGGTAAAGCTCTGTCTACAACGTGGGACACCCGAGTTCAAGCCCTGGGTTGGAAAGATCCCCTGGAGAAGGAAATGGCACCCCACTCCAGTACTATTGCCTGGAAAATCCCATGGACAGAGGAGCCTGGTAGGCTACGGTCTATGGGATCACAAAGAGTCAGTCACGACTGAGTGACTTCACTTTCACTTACACCTGTAATTCAGAGCAGCTAAATGTTATTTCTGTAAAACATTGCTTATTCCACTCTTTCCCCAAAGCAAAGGGAAATGATGCTTGTTTGGAACCAGTGACTAGGTAGAAAAATATAGCCAGTTTCTTTTGCATGGTAACATGATGCAATGTCTATTTAACAAAATAAAATTTCTCATGTGGTTTTATTTTACCTAAGCACATCTGTATTTAATCATAATATATCAATCACGACTGAGTGACTTCACTTTCACTTACACCTGTAATTCAGAGCAGCTAAATGTTATTTCTGTAAAACATTGCTTATTCCACTCTTTCCCCAAAGCAAAGGGAAATGATGCTTGTTTGGAACCAGTGACTAGGTAGAAAAATATAGCCAGTTTCTTTTGCATGGTAACATGATGCAATGTCTATTTAACAAAATAAAATTTCTCATGTGGTTTTATTTTACCTAAGCACATCTGTATTTAATCATAATATATCAGTCTTCATGCTTTGACAGTTTCTTACCTCTTGCTATTACAAGGAGCTGAGCTTTTGTGCATTATGTGTATTCACTGAGAAAAGTAGTCAGGAGAAAGTAGAAATCAGCTTAACTAATAACATATGGGGGAGAAAGCCAGGGCATGTAAAAAAATTTGAAGTGGTTAATAAGCCAAGTCTGGTGGTAATTAGAACTTTATTGATTTGTAAATTCTTTCTAGTTCCTAGAAAAAGGACAGATGTTAGCAGTATAGCTAGCAACAAGCTTATACCGATCTTTCCAGAAGTCATTAATGAGGGCTTAGAAAAGATGCTTTCGTGCATTTTGTTCGGAATATATTGGTGATCATATCATATAATTATCTTATAGGATGTTCTTGATCCCTAGAAATGTAGGATTTTTCTCTTACATGTCCTCTTTCACTAATAACGTAGGCAAGTATAAGAAATACTTTTAAAACGCTTAAAGAGGATGTAGTAGGTCACTCTATCTGAGTCACTATACTCATCAGCCAGCAAACAGGGAATGACTGTGTGCTATACAGTGAAAGTGGTCTTTAACTGTGCAGTTTCCCAGCATGTGACAATGAAAAGTAACCACATTTTTACTTTGGTTTAAGTTTTCCTTTAAAGAAAAAGTTGTGGTCATATAATGGGTAACTGATCAGTACTGCAACATGTTTCATTACGTTTGGAAGATAATTTTCAAATGGGAAATAGGAAACATTTTTATCATTAGAACATGATAGTTGATCAGCCCTCTTTTGGTGAATATTGTTATATTCATCTAATTTGTGGACTTCTCTTGCTTCTATGGGTTCCACCTGTTTTGAAACTATAGTTAATAGTTTTTAGAATCTATGAAGTTCAAATTCAAATCAGGGATGAATATAAGGGTTAGTTTTTGCTTGTAAAAGCAGATAAAATGTATAGCAGTTTCAGGTTTTAACAATTTCATAAAGCAGGGAAGCTAATTTTTACCGGTTCATTTAAACATTAGCATTTTCAACTGAATGAAGATAAAATAATAGCAAGAAGGATTATTCTCTTATATCCTGTATGGCATCCAAGTCAGTATGGGTATGTTATGAATATGAATAAGAGAAGATAATGTAAATAGGTCAAATATAATTTGGTATAGGCATTTTACATTGATTTCAGTGGCTTACAAACTGTAGTAAGACATACTACAATTATAGCCAGGTGTCTCTCATTTCTCCTGCAAAAAGGACAATGCTGTTGATCTGGGCACAGAGTCCTGTTGAAGTTAGCGAGAAAGTTTCACTGAATTAAAAATAAAGTGATTTTTACTTAATTTCATATTTCCAAAAGAAAGAGGCCAGTGCTTCCTACAATGACTTTGAAATTTGCTGTCGTTTTCCTTAAATTGCCATATTTAGGATATCTTATTTCAATGAGTAAA
Source organism: Madoqua kirkii (assembly GCA_006408675.1). NCBI lineage: Eukaryota > Metazoa > Chordata > Mammalia > Artiodactyla > Bovidae > Madoqua > Madoqua kirkii. The sequence continues at coordinate 44,598 of SJYC01006647.1, forward strand.
GCTTCTTAAAATGAGAAGATTAAGCTAAAATTCAGATCCAGCTTCCTTGGTGTTCACACATGTGAACAATAACTAGGATCAGGGACCTTTAATTTTAGAGACTGAATTGAGTTTTATGAAATATATAACATTAATAAGATTTCACCTTGACTAGAAGTTCTAAATCCTGGTTATGGCTGGTAAACTCATACCCTTAGCAAGTACCCTTTGTGTTTTTCAGTTTCTTCATCTCTAAAAGCGATGTTAGATTAAATATGAATCTGTCTGCTGCTGCTGCTAAGTCGCTTTAGTCGTGTCCGACTCTGTACAACACCATAGATGGCAGCCCACCAGGCTCCCCTGTCCCTGGGATTCTCCAGGCAAGAACACTGGAGTGGGTTGCCATTTCCTTCTCCGATGCATGAAAGTGAAAAGTAAAAGTGAAGTCGTTCAGTTGTATCTGACTCTTAGCAACTCCATGGACTGCAGTCCACCAGGCTCCTCCATCCATGGGATTTTTCAGGCAAGAGTACTGGAGTGGGGTGCCATTGCCTTCTCCATGAATCTGACTACCAAGGCTAAATTCCTAAAACAAGCAAAAATGCATTTACTATTTGTGTTATCACAAATGTCATAGTTTTATACATATATGTTTGTATATGACTTCCCTGGTGGCTCAGACAGTAAAGCGTCTGTCTACAATGCAGGAGACCTGGATTCAAGACCTGGGTTGGGAAGATCCCCTGGAGAAGGAAATGGCAATCCACTCCAGTATTGCCTGGAAAATTCCATGGACAGAGGAGCCTGGTAGGCTACAGTCTATGGGCTTGCAAAGAGTCGGTCAGGACTGAGCGACTTCTCTTTCACTTTCACGCCTATGTACAAATAGTTATATACACACATACGTACACCTGGGATGTATAATATAAAAGAACTTAATGATTATTTGCTAGGAACTAATAAGATTGATAGCAAAGCTATTTCTGTCGTCATGTTTTAACATAGTCACTTTGATTTTTAATATTTTCCTTATATTAAAATATAGTATTGGAAAAATATTGAGGAAAAAATATACCATTAAGCAGTTGAGTACTTTGGAATACAGTGCTGAGCACACTGGGTTGGTTTTGTTTTTTTTTTTGGTTTGAAAGACTTCGTTTATAAAATATATTCATAAATATTTAATGTTTCTCACTATTCAAATTCTTAGTATACAGTATAGTTCAGATAGTTTAATGTATTACCAAGCATAAAATCAATATCTGAAAAATTTAAAAATAATCACAACATAGTCATAAGGTGTTTTGAATAGTTAGCTTCCTTTGACTTTTTACTAGTACAAAAGCTATTTGGCACTTGTTAGACTCAAATTTCAGATGCTTCCTCATTTTTTAAAATTGTAAATTACATAGAACATAAAATCTTTTTAGCTATTTTGAAATATATTATGCAGTAGCCACTGTCTCTGTCCATCTCTAGAACTTTCTTATCCCAAATGGAAGCTCTGTACCCATTAAACACTAACTCTCCATTTTCTTCTCTTCCAGCTTCTACTCACCACCATTTCAATTTTTGGCTACATGAATTTGTCTGCTCCAAATATCTTATATAAGTGGAGTCACGTATTTGCCCTTTGGTGTCTGGCTTATTTCACATCAAATAATGTGTTCTGGCTTCATGGTTATGGTGGCACGTTTCAGCATTTCATTCCTTTTTAAGGCTGAATAGTAGTCCCTTGTACGTATGTAGTACATTTTGCTTATCCATTCATCTGCCCGGGGGCACTTGGACAACTTCCACCTCTTGGCCGTTGTGAGGAACACTTCTGTGATCATGAACAGATACTCTTTCAAGAGTCCCTTCAGTTCTTTTGGGCGTACACTCAGAAGTAGAATTGCTGGATCATCCGGTAATTTTATGTTTAAGTTTTTGAGCATCACCATGCTTTCCTGATATTTTATGATGTCCAGTTAAGCATTGCTATATTTGTGATCTAATAAAATTAGCCTTGGATGTCTTTGAATTTTAACTTCAGACACCTATAAGAACTCTTTCAAGAGACAGGTAATTTTTTTTTTTTAAGATTGCACCATGTGGCATGTGGGATCTAGTTTCCCCAGCCAGGGATTGAACACAAGCCTCCCTGCATTGGGAACACAGAGTCTTATCCACTGGACTGCCAGGAAAGTCCCAAACCACATCATTTAATATTTTGAATTTCTGGTACTTGAGTGAATTAGCTCTGATTATTGAACTTTACTGTCTTTGATTTCTCTAGGAATTTTCTTCTTTGATTCTGTAAAAGTTCAGCTGGAATAGTAAAGAAAAATAGCCATTCAGTTTGTAAAATAATAGACCTCTGGCTGTATTGAATGAATTGATTGCCCTTTAAATTACAGTTTTAGGGTTTCTTTGCCAAGATTTCAGAGTTGTTAGGGCCACAGAATTTATCCACTGTAATTAATGGAGATTTAGTGACATGTATCAAGTATAGGAACCAGTTTAATTAAGTAATGTACAGGCTTCCCTTGTGACTCAGCTGGTAAAGAATCCGCCTGCAGTGTGGGAGACCTGGGTTCGATCCCTGGGTTCAGAAGATCCCCTGGAGAAGGGAAAGGCTTACCACTCCATATTCTGGCCTAGAGAATTTCATGGACTGTGTTGTCCATGGGGTCACAAAGAGTCAGACACAACTGAGCAACTTTCACTTCACTCACAGTGTTTATACAATAGCAAAATGTAAATTTGCTTTCCACAAAATAATTCAGAATTAGAAGCTTGTCTTGCCCAGTCAACCTTGGAGGAGGGGAGTCAAGTCTCCCAGTTTTTGAAGCTCAAGATGTTTTTTCTATTTTCTTAAACATTCTCTTGGCCATTAAAATCTTGTTAATTAATCTTAAAAACAAGAGTTTGGAGCTGCATGTATGTGAAAAGAATGGCTGAATACATCCACGAAGTGATACTGAAAAATATCTATACTATGTGTGCTGATAGAATGTTGTTCAAAACCTAGTTGCATAAGATGCATTAAGGGTTTACTTGTCTTTTGGCTTAAACATCAGAGACAGTGCTTTTCTGAAATAAACTCTCATGAATCCAAAGAATATTTTTTACCATCTGTTCAACATTTGAATTTGGATTCTTTGGGTTTTGTATTTTTTCTAAAGTTAACTGCTGTTGTTCAGTCACTAAGTTGTGTCTGACTCTGTGACCCCATGGACTGCAGTACCCCAGGCCTCCCTGTCCTTTAGTATCTCCTGGAGTTTTGTCCAACTCATGTCCATTGAGTCATGAGTGATGGTGATGCTAACCACCCATCTCGTTCTCTGGTACCCCCTTCTATTCCTTCCTTCAGTTTTTCTCATCATCGGGGTCTTTTCCAGTGAGTCGGCTCTTCACATCAGGTGGCCAAAGTATCAGTCCTTCCAATGCATATTCAGGACTGATTTCCTTTAAGATTGACTGGTTTGATCTCCTTGAAGTCCAAGGGCCTCTCAAGGGTTTTCTTCGGTGCCAGAATTTGAAGGCATCAGTTCTTCTGCACCAGTCTTCTTTATGGTCCAGCTGTCACATCCGTACATGACTATTGGAAAAACCACAACTTTGACTATGCAGACTTTGTCCGCAAAGTGATGTCTCTGCTTCTTAATAGGTTTGTCATAGTTTTCTTTCCAAAGAGCAAAAGCCTTTTAATCTCATGGCTTCAGTCATGGGCCGCAGTGATTTTGGAGCCAAAGAAAATAAAATTTTGTCACTTCCTGCACTTTGCCCCCTTATATTTGTTAACTGTTAACCACAAATTATTCATAAGTGAGAGATGTATTAATATCAAATTAGCAGTGATCATCCTAAGTAATCCTGGAATGTATATTTTAAAAGATCTTCCTTTTTTGCTATGATTTTAATATCTTGTGGCATATAAGGTGAAAAAACCTTCAGTTTTGATTACTGGGTGAAAGTGTACCACTTATAATAAACACGTTACTTTTAGGCCTTCCTATCAGTCTATCTTGATTGCTTTGATCTTGAAAAACTAAGTTCATATTCAGCCATTCATCCATCCATTTAATGTTTGGTTGCTTGCTGCATTCTAGGTACCTTACTGAATACTAGGAATATAGTGGGGGCACATAATAGACTTGGGACCCTTTTTCTGATGAAGTTTCTAGTGTAGTATGGGGAGAACAAAGAAGTGACCACATGAGCACCTACAGGCTAATTGTGTGGCAAACATGAGGTGCTGTGAACGCTTATTAAGGGCAACTAGTTGAAGCTGGCGGTGGAGATGGCAAGTTAGACCTCGAGAAATGTGGATAGTAATTTATTCGTACAGTTGACTTTTCTATAACGTAAGTTATCAGGAATTCTCTGGTGGTCCTGTGGGTAGGACTGCATTTTCAGTGCCATGACCCAAGTTCAATCTCTGGTTGGGGAACTAAGATCCTGCAAGCCTTGCAGTGTGGTGCCCACCCCCAAATATATATAAGTATTATATACATTTAATATGTACTATATATTAAAGTCTACATAAATAGATAAAACAAATGTGTTTTATATAAAAACAAAATAGATAAAATATAAAAATGTATAGATAAAACATAGCATAAAAATATATAGATAAAACATGGATTTTTATGTTTTTAAATATAAAAATACATAGATAAGACATAAAGTTATCCTAATGCAAGGCCTGGTTTTATTCGTTAGTGTATCACCACGTAATAGAACAGTGCCTGTACCGTGGTCCGCCCTCAGCGAAGTGTTTATTGATGGTAATGGAGTGACAGGAGAGAAAGGGAAAGGGATGCTGGCCTAGTGGTAGTGAACAAACTGCAGCTCCTTGTGGACTTCACGATGGACACCTTCCTAGCCCATGCTGGCTACCTAGATGCCAACCTGAGTGAAGTTTTAGCTGCTATAGATGTATCGAATTTGGAATCTTCAGGTATGCATAGATAGCAGCAGACTTTGCCTTATAATGGTTCTTGGATTAAGAAAAAAATACAAATGTTTTTATGTATTGGTTTGGAATATCTTGGTTTCTTTGTGGCATAGCTGAAAGGAACATAGTGAAATGAAAGTGAAGTTGCTCAGTCATCTCCGACTCTTTGCGACCCATGGACTACAGCTTACCAGGCTCCTCCATCCATGGGATTTTCCAGGCAAGAGTTCTAGAGTGGGGTGCCAATGCCTTCTCCATTACCTCTGCTGCTGCTAAGTCGCTTCAATCGTGTCCGACTCTGTGCGATCCCATAGATGGCAGCCTACCAGGCTCCCCCGTCCCTGGAATTCTTCAGGCAAGAACACTGCAGTGGGTTGCCATTTCCTTCTTCAAGGAACATAACGGTCATGTTTTACTGGGCTAAATAGTACTGTTATCATTTTAAGAAGTTTGCTTGGTCTTAGTTCAGTTCAGTCGCTCAGTCGTGTCCAACTCTTTGAGACCCCATGAATTGCAGCAAGCCAGGCCTCCCTGTCCATCACCAGCTCCTAGAGTTCACTCATATTCACGTTCATCAAGTCAATGATGCCATCCAGCCATCTCATCCTCTGTCATCCCCTTCTCCTCCTGCCCCCAATTCCTCCCAGCATCAGAGTCTTTTCCAATGAGTCAACTCTTTGCATGAGATGGCCAGAGTACTGGAGTTTCAGCTTTAGCATCATTCCTTCCAAAGAAATCCCAGGGCTGATCTCCTTGCAGTCCAACGGACTCTCAAGAATCTTCTCCAGCACCACAGTTCAGAAGCATCAATTCTTCAGTGCTCAGCCTTTATCACAGTCCAACTCTCACATCCATACATGACCACAGGAAAAACCATACCTTGACTAGACGGACCTTAGTCGGCAAAGTAATGTCTCTGCTTTTGAATATGCTATCTAGGTTGGTCATAACTTTTCTTCCAAGGGGTAAGCGTCTCTTAATTTCATGGCTGCAGTCACCATCTGCTTGGTCTTAAATTACAGATGTTTTTGGAGCTGTGCTACTTTGATTTGGTGTTAGAGCCACTAAGGGAGAAGGAAGAAGTGTCAGCCCCTTCTCCTACCCCTCGAAACCGCCCCCCCCCCAATTCCTTTCCAAAGTAACAGAAGTTTAGCAAGGAGCAGGGAAATGCCTGCTTGCACTTTGGAATTTATCTTCAAGGTCTTGCTTATTTGACTATGTCCCAAGCCAAGTGTTAACAGTTGCAAACCTTTGAGTCTGCTTAGCCTTCAGACAGAGCAGCTAGTTTCAATGGACGTGGTGGTAAATTGTTTTTGAAAAGGAGGGACAACCCCCTCCCCACCAAGCCTTCTGTCAGCATCTGTCTTGTCTCATACTAAGACTACTCTCATCTATTAAGGTACTTAAGAATCTGTGTCTCAGGAAGTTGTCAGCATCAGAAAGGAGCTCTGTCTACCCAGCCCCCTCTGGCCTCTTAACCACCACCCCAGCCGGCTCAGTGTGGGGCTTCCCCTCGTCAAGGCTAATCCTCCCCTTGGGCTTTGCATCCACCTACTTGAGGCTCTTCTTGGATCTTTCGCGTCTTCATTCTTTTTCCTGTCTTTCAAGCTTTTCCTCTCTCCTGGGTCTAGCCCCACAGCTATGAACGTGCCCAGGTATCTAAAATCTGAAAACGGAACTTAGCACCAGTCCTTCAAAACAAAGTCTCTCTAAAGGAGCTTGCTGCACTCTCTCCCCGTCGTCCGCTTTCCCTCCTCAATCTACCCACGTCTGTCTGCGGGTCGGTCATTTCTGCTTGCAGTATTCTTGAATTCACCTTCTCCTTGCCAAACCCGTTGCGTTTGCAGGCCTTGTTCCTGCTCTTCCTTTGACATTAACACCTTCTAGCCCCTGGAAACCCTCTCCTCCCTTGGTGGACACTCCTACCCTCCTCTGGCACCACCCTACCCCCGCCCCCATCCATGCTTAGATCCTTCTTGCTGCGTCATCGTCGCTGGCCTCCTTGGTCTTCTTTCTGTAAGGGGTCCTGATTACCCCCATGATTTTAATGAACACTGATGTACTGACTATCGTACTTCTCCCCTGGAACTGTTTTCTTGTGCTCAAAGGGAGAAGGAAGAAGTGTCAGCCCCTTCTCCTACCCCTCGAAACCGCCCCCCCCCCAATTCCTTTCCAAAGTAACAGAAGTTTAGCAAGGAGCAGGGAAATGCCTGCTTGCACTTTGGAATTTATCTTCAAGGTCTTGCTTATTTGACTATGTCCCAAGCCAAGTGTTAACAGTTGCAAACCTTTGAGTCTGCTTAGCCTTCAGACAGAGCAGCTAGTTTCAATGGACGTGGTGGTAAATTGTTTTTGAAAAGGAGGGACAACCCCCTCCCCACCAAGCCTTCTGTCAGCATCTGTCTTGTCTCATACTAAGACTACTCTCATCTATTAAGGTACTTAAGAATCTGTGTCTCAGGAAGTTGTCAGCATCAGAAGGAGCTCTGTCTACCCAGCCCCCTCTGGCCTCTTAACCACCACCCCAGCCGGCTCAGTGTGGGGCTTCCCCTCGTCAAGGCTAATCCTCCCCTTGGGCTTTGCATCCACCTACTTGAGGCTCTTCTTGGATCTTTCGCGTCTTCATTCTTTTTCCTGTCTTTCAAGCTTTTCCTCTCTCCTGGGTCTAGCCCCACAGCTATGAACGTGCCCAGGTATCTAAAATCTGAAAACGGAACTTAGCACCAGTCCTTCAAAACAAAGTCTCTCTAAAGGAGCTTGCTGCACTCTCTCCCCGTCGTCCGCTTTCCCTCCTCAATCTACCCACGTCTGTCTGTGGGTCGGTCATTTCTGCTTGCAGTATTCTTGAATTCACCTTCTCCTTGCCAAACCCGTTGCGTTTGCAGGCCTTGTTCCTGCTCTTCCTTTGACATTAACACCTTCTAGCCCCTGGAAACCCTCTCCTCCCTTGGTGGACACTCCTACCCTCCTCTGGCACCACCCTACCCCCGCCCCCATCCATGCTTAGATCCTTCTTGCTGCGTCATCGTCGCTGGCCTCCTTGGTCTTCTTTCTGTAAGGGGTCCTGATTACCCCCATGATTTTAATGAACACTGATGTACTGACTATCGTACTTCTCCCCTGGAACTGTTTTCTTGTGCTCAGGCTGGTATAAGCTGGTTGCTTACTGGACGTCTCTCTCTCTTTCCCACAGGAGTCTCAAGCTCACCACGACCAAATGGAATCACATCTTCACCCGAGACTGTTCCTGGTGTAACAGGTGTCCAGCTGGGGCAGAAACCTTTGTCTTGCTGGTCTTGGTGACCTCCTCAGTCTTCAGGTCCCCGCTTGAATTTCACTTTCTCTGTGGTTCCTTCCTTCACTAATGCAGGTAAAGGGCTAATCACCCCCTTTGTCCTGTGGACAGCCACTATCCCTTGCTCATTACTGTACTTGGCACGTGTTGGTGTGACTGAGCACATGTGTGCCCTGTCTGGAGGGCAGGGACTCTATGATACCGCCAGTGCCTGTAGCAGATTCTGTCCTTGGTACTTTGCAACCTTTGAATAATTTTTTTTTTTTTTACCATGCCGCTCGACTTTCAGGATCTTTGTTCCCTGACCAGGGATTGAACCTAGACCCCAGCAGTCCTAACCACTGGACCACCAAGGAATTCCCAAACCCTTGAATAATTCTTAATCTCAATTCTAGCACTTATCAGTAACTGTCATGGTGAATATGATATTATTGAATATCATATGAATATTACTGTGGACTGTTTAAATAAATAATAGACTTGACTGTACTCTTTTCATATTTATTATACAGAAGTTGAAAAACTTAAAAGTACACTTTTTTTTTCTGTAAACTCAGTGTGGTAAGAACCCAAGGTAACAACCTCTAGTATGTTCTGAAGATATTTCAAGTGTTCTTTGATTCATTCTTGAAAAGCAGGAAAAAGATATTAAATGAACATTTTTTTGTGTATTATGCCAGCAAAAATAGATTGTCACTTCTTATATAATGTACTTATCTCACTAAAATATGTATATAAAAGATCACTTGTGATGAAATGTCCATTTAATTTGACAAGCTATTTTGTTTTATATCTTCAGTAATTTTTTTATAAAGATTTAATGCTGTTATATTGTAGGGAGTTCAGAGAGCACAACCCTCAAAAGACAATCAAAGCCATTCATAATTTCACTGTAAGAAGTAACCACTGTTACCATCCTAATGTATTTTTCTTTTCCTGTGAAAATGTAAAACATACACAGAGATTGTTACATTAAATCCATCTGACTTGATACATTGCAGTGTCGTAGTTTTAGAAATTCCTTTTACCACCTTGTTGATGATTTTATAGTATTCAGTTTTGTGAACAAACCTTTGCTAATGGACATTAACATTTTTGCTTTATAAATAGGGCTGCAGTGAATATAAGTATTAAGCTTTTAAAATGACTAATCGAATGTTTTAATAAGCATGCACTATAAATGAATGCAGAGGTGGTTAGTGTAAATGCCGATCAACAATCTGTTGAGAAGAAAGGACATTATGGTCACTACTAGATGACATCTCCTAGGAAAATATTCTCTGAAATCAGTCCCTGGGTTAGAGTCTGAGTTTGTCTTCCCTGAGGGTTTATAAGAGCCCTTTCAAGGGAACGTTGAGTGAGTGCTGGGCACAGTTATCTGGTAGCGCTCTGAAGGGACCAGGTTCTAGGCCCCTGGCCGGCAGGAGTCTGTGAGGTGAACAGGCTGCTCTCCTTGTTCTTCTGAGCACACGCAGGCCCGCTCTAGTTCTCAGGAATGGGTGGATGCAGAAGACTTGCAAGGAGGGACACGGGTACCCACAGCTGATCAGGCGGCAGAATGCAGGCATGCAGAAGCGTGACGAGCACAAAGCCCAGACGGTCCAAGGGTGGTTAAGACCCAAGCCAGGCGCACTGAACTAAGCGTGTTGCTCTTTACCCACTGCCTGCTGGCCTTCCATCTCTCATGAGAAGCATGATCATCTTATCGAAGATCCCTTGTGTGACGTTTTGCTTTTCTCTTGGCTTGCTTTCAAAATTCTGTTTTTTGAAAGGGAGTATATATCTCCAATTTCATCTTGGTGTTCCTTGACTTCTTGAATATTTATGTTCACGTCTTTGACCAAATTTGGGAAGTTTTTGGCCATTATTTCTTCAAATGCTCTACCCTCTTCTCTCTTCTGGGACACCTGTGATTCCTGGGTTGGTTTGCTTGTTGGTGTCCTATAGATCTCCTAAGTTGGGGTCACTTTTTAATCTTTTTTATTTCTGGTCCTCAGAGTTATTAATTTCTGTTGTCCTGTCTTCAAGTTCACTGACCCTTCCTGCTCAAATCTGCTGTTGAATCCCTTGAGTCAGATTTTCACTTTAGTGACTGCACTTTTAAGCTGCAAAATTTCTTTTTGGCTTCATTTAGGTTTTCTATCTTTATTTCCATTTTTTCTATACATCTTGACTTTCTCTGCTTCTTCCTTTAGTTCTTAATCATTTTTAAGACAGTTGTTTTCAAGTCTTTGTCTGGTATATCTGCCATCAGTTCTTCTTCATGGACAGTTTCTGTTGACTTGGTTTTTTCCTTTGAGTGGGCCCTGCTTTCCTGTTTCTTTGTGTGATTTGTGTCTTTTTGGGAGGGAACAGCACTGCTGAAAACAGGACATTTGAATCTAATGCAGTAACTCTAGAAATCAGATACACCCTCTTCCCCCAGGGTTTGCTATTTTTGTTTGTTTTGATGTAGACTGCCTGTCTGCTGAAAGCCAGCCTGAGGTATAAACTTAAGGTTGTCTCATGTCTTTTGAGCTTTTGGGTGGGAATGAGCAGTCACATTGTAATTTCCCCCACATATACATTTGGTTGTAAATGTCCTAGTTTTTACTAGAGGAAAATTAAGGGAAATTTAGGGGGAAAATGGAAAAATGAATGGGGGGCAAAAGGGTGCTAGCTGTTTAAGTCTCCTGGCATTCAGCCCACTGGAAAGACTTGCAGCAAGGGGCCAGATGCAGCAATGGCTGCCCACTTGTTTGTCTGCACGTCTGTGATCAAAAGCAGCAATCAGTGATCAGAGCCCAGCTCCCCAGTATTTGGAGGACAGGGTCCTTTTTGCCAACCTTACTGTAGCAGGCTCCTCCAGGAGCATGTGTACAGATGCCTGCTGAGTGTCTGAAGGATAGGGAACCACTGCTTTGCTAAGAGCTGAAATCACCACAGTTACCTTCCAAGTCTTCCCTGGCAGTTGCAAGTCTTCAGTAGGCTCCAGAGTTCCACAGTGGTTACATCAGACAGATTCTGCAAGTGCGCTTGTTGTGCAGGTGGAAAGACAGGTCCTGGTGTTTCTTACTTGACCATCTCCTGGCATCCTCCCTGGGTATTTGTGTATTTTGAAATTATTTCATCTTGACAGTTTGTTGTCTCTTCCTCCCTCTGCAACATATGTGTGAATAACTTCTGTATATAACATGTGTATAATAACTTGTGTGCAAGTTGTATATAATATGCATTAACAGTTTACTGGGCTGCACATTTCCTGTTCATGCCAGCATTTGGTGTGTTTACTTTTTTTATTTGTGGTAATAAAGTAGGCAGAAAATACTTGATCTATTTGCATTTAACTTGCTTGATCTATTTGCATTTAACTTGCTTGATCTCTTTGCATTTAACTGATTATTGTGCTCTGTCACTTCAGTCGTGTCCAACTCTTGTGACCCTATGGATTGTAGCCAGCCAGGCTCCTCTATCCATGGCATTTTCCTGGCAAGAGTACTGGAATGGGTGCCCTTCCCCAGGGATCTTCCTGATCCAGGGATTGAACCCACATCTCCTTTACTGCAGGTGGATTCTTCACCTTCTGAGCCATTGGAGAAGCCCAAATGATTATTAGTATGAAAGAAATTTCTATTTTTTCTGAGATAAATGCTTTAAATTTGGTTGTTTTCCTCTGTAGTTGTCTTAAGGCTTGATAAGAAAATGAGTTTATTGATAAGTATGGTGGCTCTAGGATCCTTATCTGTAATTTATTTTCTCTCAAGTTTCCAATGTGTTCATTTAGATCATTTCAGTGTTTTGATAATTCTATATGAACTGATGAATTGCCATATTTTAACTTTATAGACATAAGGTTGTTAATGTTGTACTAATAACTGTTTACAAAATGCTTTGACAGTTAGTTTTCATAGACACAGTCTTACTACAGGTCATGAAATTGATTGTATTTTGCAGGTAAGAAAGATGAGGCTTCAGTAATAATACACAAGGCACAGAGTCTCAAGATCAAATTTTGACCCTGCAGCTGATTCATTTAATTATTCCTTTTGTCTATCTTATTAGCTACAAAATGAAGATGATTTTTTCCCCTGTATCTGTTGGCAGAATATCCAAAAGCTAATATATGTTCTTAGATTAATAGCAGTGTTACTATTTTTTAAATCTAGAAATGAGTACAGACGCAGAACAGCAGCTTCTCATCATGCCAGAAACGGCAACGCTGAAGAAGTAAGACAGCTGTTAGAAACCATGGAAAGGAATGAAGTAATTGCTGACATTAACTGCAAAGGTAAGCCTTGAATGTATTTTTTCACTTTTTCTTGTGAGCATGTGCTAGGTGGCTCCGTGGTAAAAATCTGCCTGCCAATGCAGATTTGGGTTCAGTCTCTGGGTTGGAAAGATGCTCTGGAGAAGGAAATGGCAACCCACTCCAGTATACTTGCCTGGGGAATCCCGTGGACAGAGGAGCCTGGTAGGCCATAGTCCGTGGGGTTGCAAGGAGTCAGACATGACTGAGCGACTAAGTTCACACACACATATACACTACTTTATCATTTATTTAGTGCTAAATTTTTGAACTTGCCTGCCATAAATTTCCATCTTTTATCCTATAAAGAAGTCCTGTAAGAGTGGGTACTCTTCTACTCCCCTCTAAGAGAAATTGAGTGCCAGTCTTTCTTTTCTTAACTTTTTATTTTATATTGGAGCATAACCCATTAATAATGTTGTGATAGTTTCAGGTGGACAGCAGAGGGACCCAACCATACATAGACATGTATCCATTCTGCCCCAAACTTGAGATCCAGTCTCAAAATTGTCATGGATCCTAAACCTTATGAACTGCAAGGCCTTAATGGGCTACTACAAACCTTAAAGACCAACTTAAAAAAAAAGCTCACCTTAATGAGATGAGCCCACAGGATACATGCTATGACAATTTCTTCTTCTCAAAGACATTGCAGTTGAAGTAGCAGTTTTGAGTGTTTACTGTATGCCCAGGATCATGTGAAGTACCTTAAAATACTGTCAGACAGGATCCTTCCCTCACTGAGATTAGTAGGTTACTAGCTCAGACTAGTCTTTAATGCACAATATGTACAAAGTTTGGGAGCTGTGACATGTGGAGTATCATGGAATATATAAGAAGTATGTAACTAGAATTTGAAGGATTAGTTTCTTGGAGGAAATCATCCTAAGGTGATATATGAAGAACGCAGAGAATAACCAGGTAAAAATAGAGAAGGAAAGGGCTCAAGGCAGAAGAAAGGTCATGTGCCAACGTCTTGAAGTGAGAAGCAGCCTCGATGGCAGGGATTTGGCAGGTAGGAGGGGTAAGTAGCAGCCACCAAATCGCAACGTGTCTTGTGTAGCACGGTTACAAATATATTAAACTCAGGTGTGCATAGAATTTATTTTTTAAATTGGCTCAGATATTTCAACAAGCGCCTTCTCCTTCTGGGAGTTTGGAGGACTAAATGTTAGTCTTCAGGTCCCTCCATCACAGTGGGTTTTTTGCAAAACGATTGGCCTCCCAGAGCCTCTCTCCTGTGTCCTTTCCCGTCTCAGTGTGTGCTAAGTCGCTTTAGTCGTGCCCATCTCTTTGTGACCCCAGGGACTGTGGCCCACCAGGCTCCTCTGTCCATGGGATTTCCCAGGCAAGAACACTGGAGTGGGTTGCCGTTTCCTTCTCCAGACTATCTTCCTGAGCCAGGGATTAAACCCAGGTCTCTTTTGTCTCCTGCATTGGCAGGCGGTTGCTTTATCACTAGCATCAACCTGGGAAGCCCATCTCATGAAGGTGGCTTTTCTTTAAGGTGGCCTTTTTCTTAAGTGTGGAGGCGAGCCTTTCTCTGTGTGTGCTGCCTTTGGCTCCTCTGCAGCCTCTCTTCCTAGCGCATCCTTGTAGCTAAGGTAAAGCACACAGGGAGCCACACGCAGGTGTTTCAGTTTATCACAAGCACAGAGGTGCTCCTTGGCGGCCTCAGGAGTCTCGCCTTGGCTCTTGCTGACTTCGTGTCACCCTGACCCTCTCTCGAATCTTCCATCGCACACACGGCCTAGGCTTGCTGGTTCACCTTGGACACACTCTTTGGGTGTGGCCACAGGGTCTTAAGTGACACGTGGGGGCTCAGAGAAGCTCTGGGGACCAGCATTTGACCTTCCCTCTGCCCGCACTGCTGAATTTACTGCCGAATTTATTTCGACTTGGCCGCTGTGCAGGCTGGTGCTCGGTTCGGTGCTCGGTTCGGTGCCTGCCTTTTCCTAGCATCCCACTTGTCACTACCTGTTCTCATTGTTCCCTGGACCTACCTCGCTCTCTGGGCTCAGGGTCAGGAGCCACGTGTCCCATCTTACATCTTTGCCTCTCACATAGCCCTGAGCCCCTAATGGGTGTTTTGTTCTGCCATGTCACATTCCCCTCCTCTGCTCCAGCAATAGTTCTCATGGCCTTACCCTCAGTGGGAACAGAGTATTATCTTTGCAGCAGGGAAGAAAACATGCTCTGAGTTGTCCAAAATTAGCCTGAGGTGGAATGCTAAAGGAATTTTAAAAATCTTTTCATCCTTCACCAGAAACCTATTTTTTAAGAATTTGTTTTAATTGGAAGGTAGTTACAGTGTTGTGATGGTTTTTGCCATCCCTCAGTATGAATTGGCCCTGGGTGTGCTTGCTTCCCTCCACCCTGAACCCCCTCCCCACTGCACCCC
>SJYC01006648.1:0-10155 GCA_006408675.1 Madoqua kirkii
CTGGGTTTGATTCCTGGTTGGGGAAGCAGATCCCACGTACCACAGCTAAGATCGAAGACCACGCATGCTGCAGGTAAGACCTGTGTCTTATACGCATCTAGATGTGTATAAGAGACAGGGCTGTCGCAGAGCACTGGCTTCAGACTCCTGGGAGAAGGAGAGGGTGGGGTGCTTGGAGAGAGTGGTCCTGAAACATACATATTACCTATGTAAGATGGAAACCTGGCTCTTAATCTTTACCTGGGAGTTCTGTTCTGAATGCCAGAAACGTGCCTGGTTGGATCACCATCAGGGACCCTTTACTTTCTACTCAACCTCCACCCTGACCATGGTTACCTCGGGCTAGTTCTTGGAAAGTCACCTGCTAGGAAATGTAAAACCGAGAGACAGTTGTTAATGCTTTTTCAAAATTTCACCCTCATTATACTTGTCAGTCAGGCTTGTCTTAAGGGTGGGTTGAAGGGTTTATGCAGAGGAACAGCATAATCGGGTGAGGTGAGTTCACCCACAGGACTGAGTGGGGAGAGCTGGGACTGGGCCTGTGAGTGTTTATGGGTGGGACTCTTGGTGCCTGCCCTTTCTTGATAGTCTATCTCATTTGTTTTTCCAAACCCTGAGAAGTTGAGAAAATGGTAAAGTGTAGTATAATTCTTCTGCAAGATTTAAAGCTCAAAAGTCAACATGAGAGATGTGATTGGTTGGAAGGAATCCAGCCGATACAATGTCAGGTTGAAGGGAGAGAGGGAATCTCTGTAGGTGAAGGTCAGTACTTCTAGGCTTGGGGCACAAAGGAGGAGCTAATTGGGCAGTTTTGTTTGCAGCTGTTGCCACGTTAGAAGTGTGTGTTCATGTCTATTGCTAATAGTGAGACATTCTTGCAAATAAATGCTAATATGTTTGAATAACATGCTTTATATAAATTCTGTGAGTAGTATTCCAAGAAACAAGTTTTTAAAGCAAAATAAGAGCTTGTATTGGTAATATAAAGATGATTCTGTATGATGCTGTCCTCTCACTTTGTTGAGAGGTCTGCATGAGAAAATACTTGAGTATTACCCATAATGTGTGTATGTTCTCAGTTGTGTCTGACTTTTTGTGACCCCATGGACGGTAGCCCACCAGGCTCCTCTGTCCATGGAATTTTCCAGGCAAGAATACTGGAGTAGGTTGCCATTTCCTTCTCTGGGGGATCTTTCCTACCAGTGATCAAAATCCCGTCTCTCTTGTCTCCTGAATTGACAGGCAGGTTCTTTACCATTAGCCCAACCTGGGAAGCCCATCACCCATAATATCTGCTGGTGTTTCCCCGTGTTGTACTATTCAGTGTAGGGTACAATTTTCTGTACATATTTCTAAACTTGATTATTTCTTACTGATCAAAAATTTTTGGATATCCATAATAAATAGTAAAGAGTGTAAAGAATATTGGGGTATTTTAAGAATAATTTAAGATTTTGGAAATGTCAGCTTCTTGATCCAGAATCCCATGTGGAAATACTAGATGAGGAAGCTGCTGAGTAACTCTAAGGAGACTGCTGTGGGTCATGTGGGACTGGAAGCAGTGGGCGTGGTGAAAAGTGTTTAGATATAGTTAACATTTAGGAGGTAGAACTGATCGGACTCATTGAGTTGTGGAAGGGGTGAAAAGGAGAAAGCCAGCAAGTGGTACTTATTTCTCCCATCCAAGTACTAACCAGGCCCAACCCTGCTTAGCTTTGAGATCGGACAAGATGGAGCCCTTTCAGGGTGGTATAGGCGTAGAAAAGTGGATGTTGTTCTTCAGTCGTGTCTGACTCTCTGTGATCCCACGGACTGCAGCACTCCAGGCTTCCCTTTCCTTCAGTATCTCCCAGAGTTTGCTCAAACTCCTGTCCATTGAATCGATGATGCCATGCAACCATCTCATCCTGTATCGCCCCCTTCTCTTCCTGCCCTCAGTCTTTCCCAGCATCAAGGTCTTTTCCAGTGAGTCGGGTCTTCACATCAGGTGACCAAAGTATTGGAGCATCAGCATCTTTTTTCTGAATTGAGAAGTGAGGTCAACAATGGGACAGTGATTGTGAAAAGTGGGAGTGGGGACAGGGAGTTTTTGTGTGCGAGTGTGCATGTGTGAGATAAGTGAGTTCAACTTTGTGCTTCCTGAGCAGAAGGTATTCCTGTGTCCTCCAGGTGGAGGTGAACAGTAGAGAGGTGAACGTAGAACTGAGTAAGAGATGGAAATGTGGAGTTTGAAGTCAAGAGCATATAAGCAGGTAAAGCTGTGGGAAGGGGCCAGGACGTGTCATTGCTGGAGATTCCAGTGATGAATGGCCCAGTCAGAGGAAGTAGAGAAAGTGGAAGTTTGCGCAGAGCCCTCGGAGGAGGTGCAGGGCTCTGGAGGCTCCTGGGCTGGGCTGGCTGACACTGTCTGGTGATGCAGTGTGCTGCCTGCTGGAAAGTGCCCCTAGGATCCGGCGACACAACTTACTGGGATGAAGTGAGGACAGCGTTAGTGATGTGGTGGGAAGTGAACCTAATCTGCAGTCAGTGGGTAGCTCCTGGAGGGAACAAGGTAGAAAGAGTGTAGATGGGCAAGGGGAGGGTGAGAAGGAAGGGGACGATGGTCAGAGTTGGGTGCTTTTGCTCTTTGGATGGAAGACCTGCCAATGCTTATCTGCTCCTTCCTATTTGCGACGAAGAAGGGAGCGGTTAAAGATAAGGAGGAAAAGAGCGCCTGGAAAGTAGGAGGAGAGCATGGGATCCAGGGTATGGGAAGTGTGATTATCCTGAGGCCCCAGGAGGAAGGGCGGAAGGGTGCCTGTGGGCAGAGGTGCGGGGGTGGATTGGTTGCTAGGAAGCCCAGAGAGTCCTCTGAAAACTTCTCTTTTCCCTGAAGCTGAGAGGAGATTGTTTGCTAAGAAGCAGGTGTCTGGGAGAGAGGCTTGAGGGAGTAGTGGGGATTGAAGGACCTGTGGTGGAGCGTAGGAGAGACCCCTGAATAGTGTGCTGTGCCGAGGATCCTGGCGAGGGCTTCACCGAAGTGTGAGATCCTGACTTGATGGAGCCACGAATCCGTGGGATTCTGTTATGTTTCTTTCCCGCTGTTAGTGACCTGACTGTGGTTATAGAAAAATTGAGCAAATGTATTTATCAGGCTCTAGGGTTTTTCTAAGCTGCTGTGACAAAGATAGGATATTGGAGGGTATCGGCAGAGAAATGTTGATGTGAGGACCAAGAAATAGACGCTGGACTGAT
Source organism: Madoqua kirkii (assembly GCA_006408675.1). Lineage (NCBI taxonomy): Eukaryota > Metazoa > Chordata > Mammalia > Artiodactyla > Bovidae > Madoqua > Madoqua kirkii. The sequence continues at coordinate 3,235 of SJYC01006648.1, forward strand.
TGAAGGAAGTGAGGATGGTGGGGATGTTTACTTATAAGCAAAGTGTTTAAAGAACTTGACGGTTGGTTCCATTGAAGAACGAGCTGGGGATTTGCCTGTGTGAACAAGCTGGAAAGTGGGGGCTCTGTTCCTGAGTTCAGACGTGACGGTGATATTCGGACTCGGGCTCTGGGTCAGGTACCCAGTGTAGAGCAGAGGCCAGGTTTGTGGGGAAATGAGGGAAGCTGAGATACCAGGGTACTAAATTGCAGTAGACAGTGGCGGTGGCAGGATCTGCCCCAGAGAGACTGTTGCCCAGAGTTAAGTGGTGAGGGGTGAGCCACTGGGAGGCTGTAGATGGCAGCAGAGAAAGTCTTCTGGAGTGGGGGTGGGGGCTGGTCTAGCTGTGCTTAATGGCAGACGCCTCAACAGACATATCGTAATGTGAGTGAGGTCACCGACCGAAGACAGAGTTGGGTTTCGATGGCGAGAGTCACAGGGCTTCTGTGCCGTGAGGACCAGCGGGGCTGTGGAAACTGAAGGCTTCCCCGTCCAAGAGATAAAGGAGACTCATTGTCATCAGAAAGAGCTAGCTGCCAGTTAAGGACAGAGGGTAAAGAGAAATGTTCCGTGAAACAGACTGTGGCTCATGGATGTGTTGCCTCTGGAGTTAGGGGCTCTGGTGGGTGCCTGTTTGAGAGGGAACAGTACTGGAGTCTGCTGAATGGAAGACAGTCACAGGGATACTGGGCGCTGGCAGTCCTGCTAGGAGCGGTTAAAGGTCTGTTCTGGGCACCGCGAGGCTGATGGTGGATTTTCTGTTGGCTCCTCAACCTGAATCCAGGAGCTGAGAGCAGCCATTCACTTCCAGCTCCTCCTCGGGGGGCCAGGTGGCTTCCGGGCTTCAGTAGACCCTCCAGGGCAGTGGGCTCTGGTGCTTTGACAAGCTGTATTCTCTCAAGTGTGATTGGGAAGTTGGGTGACCTTCTGAAATTTCTTAGCTCTAAACTATAGTGCCCTTTTTTTTTTCTTCGCTAAACTGAGTTATATTGCTCATTTTCAACACGCTCAGTTGTTTACCTCTCCTCAGCTGGGGTCTGACATTTCATTGCTTTTTATTTTGGTTCTTGTTCTCTAGTTGGACTCGACCACACTGGTAATCCTTACCCTTGTTTTCTCAAGGTTTTATCTGAAGTCAGGACTCCGTTTTCAGTCCCTATCTGCAGCGCTGACCGCTTTCCAGACACAGGAAAGACTGGTTCTTGGTTTCCCCTTCCTGTCCAGCCCGCTAACACGAGACAGGTTTTCAAAAAGAGTTGCTTTTCATGAAATGCTGTTGCCAAATGGTTAGACACTCGGCACCTTAGAGCCACAGACTAGTTGGAATATAACCCCCATCAGGCCTCCTGCCACCCCTTTTAAGAAGAGGACACCAAGTTAGAAGGTGGCAAGAATCTGGGCCCTGGGAGTCCTAATCCATCTCTCTCCAAACCCTTCTTAGTGTCGAGTCTCGTGACTCTCGCACGTCAGCCGTGCTGGGTGAAAGGGAGCCCCTGGCCAGTGTGTTGGAGTAGCTGCTGCTGCTGCTAAGTCACTTCAGTCGTGTCCGACTCTGTGGGACCCCATAGATGGCAGCCCATCAGACTCCCCTGTCCCTGGGATTCTCCAGGCCAGAACACTGGAGTGGGTTGCCATTTCCTTCTCCAGTGCATGAAAATGAAAAGTGAAAGTGAAGTCGCTCAGTCGTGTCTGACTCTTAGCGATCCCATGGACTGCAGCCTACCAGGCTCCTCTGTCCATGGGATTTTCCAGGCAAGAGTACTGGAGTGGGTTGCCATTGCCTTCTCTGTTGGAGCAGCTACTAGGGAGAAATTTTACTGTAAAGTTACCTCAATAACATCTAAAAATGCCTCTGTCTTTTTTTTTTTTTTAGGAAGAAGTAAGTCTAATTTGGGCTGGGCACCTCTTCACCTGGCATGCTATTTTGGACATAGACAGGTGGTCCAGGATCTATTAAAGGTATTTTTATGGCTTTGATTTTTCAATAAATAAAAAATATGGCTACTATGTAAATTATAGACGTCTTAGGAGAAGCCATTTGGGCTATAATGCATAACAGCCTTAGCAATTGCTTATCACTTGATTTTTCTTTGCTAAATACATGAATTTGATTAGCTTAATTAAAATTCTATGTTTTTAGTTTGACTTTTACATTATTGACTTTTTAAAGTTGCAAAAGTAGACATAGGAATTAATGAAGATACTGCATTGTTTTTTTGAGCATAGTTTAAAAAGATAGCCAAAGCACATTTTATATATTTAAAAAATAATGTAATAATCTCTTAATGAGCACTGTGTAATTTAAGAACTCCTATTTCTCAGTTCTATGATGAATAATTTTTCACTCATACTGATATTTATGAAATTGATTGGATTACATTTTAAAATTGATCTGTTGGTCCCAAATATGAAATCTGGGAGCCAACACAGCACTTAAACCTCCAGTTCCTCCACCGTCTATGATATCTCGTTCTTTTTTTCCCTTAAAACTTATTGGTGGGAAAATATGCTGTTTTATTCAGAGATGGTTTTCCTTTTTTTTCCCCAACGTTTGTGTTTCTAAAGTAGAGTGAAGGGCAGATAGATTTTTAAACAAAAGAAACTATTTTCTGCCTATCAAGTAGATTTTTACTTTCAGGAAGCTTACTATTGGGTTGGCCAAAAAGTTCATTTGGGTTTTTCCAAACAAACCTTTTGGCTAACCGAGTATATTAATGTGGACTGAGTTAGTTTTACTAGTGACAACAAGTCACTATTAAGTATTTTAATTCTTTTAATATTTAATATATTCTTAGGGAATTATTTTCACCTTTGTATATTTCTTGATATGTGGAAGATGTTTAAAGCTTTCATGTTTACTAGGCTGGTGCAGAAGTAAATGTTTTAAATGACATGGGAGACACGCCACTTCATCGGGCTGCCTTTACAGGACGAAAGGTGAAAAATATTCTATGTTCAATGTTTTCAAGTGAAATATTTGGGAAGGCACTCACAAATGTTTTCTCCTCTATAGTCCTAGGGATAGCAAATGGGAAAAGCCACAAAAATGTATATACCAGCACTTTGGGTCCAAAAGACCACAGGCTCTTAGTGACAGACAATGAGGTCAATTATGAAGGTCATGGGGCTCCACTCTAGTGTCCCTGATAGAAGCTCATTAAGTCTCTGCTTGTGTCCCCAGGATTGGGGAACTCCTGCTCCTCCTTTATCATTTTTTAAATAGTTTTATTGGGGAATAATTTACACTGCCTGAAATTCACCTGCTGTAAGTACACAGTTCAGTGGTTTTTTTGGTGCATTTACGCAGTTGTGCAGCCGTGACCACAGTCCAGTTCTGGAACATTTCCATTTGCCACAGAGAGTTTCCTCGTGCCTGTTTGTATTCATTTCTTGTTTCTTGTCAAGCCTCAGACTACCACGGATATGCTTTCTGTCTCTAGATGTTTGCTTTTTTAGACATTTCTTGTAAATGGAATCATATCAACATTTGTGTCTCACTTCTTTAGTATAATATAGTTGAGGTCATTCATGGCATAGCATGTGTCAGTAATTTGTTCCTTTTGTGGGCTGAATAACATTCTATTGCATGCATATACCACATTTTAAAGTCTGTCTTTTGTTTATTGCAGAGACTTTTCCCCCTGTATTGCCTTGACACCTTTTGTGGAAATCAGTTGATCATAAATGGGTTTGTTTCTGGACTTCTGTTCTCTTTGTTTGATCTATATTCTATCCTTACACCAATAACACACTGTCTTATAGTAGCTTTGTGATTAAGTTGTGATATTGAGTAGTGTAAGTTCTCCGACCTTTTGATCTTTTAAATTATTTTTTCTATTCTTGGTCAAGTTTGTTTCTATATAAATTTTAGGATTATTCAGCCAATTCTTATGATGGGATTTTGTTAGAGATTGTGTTGTCTTGAACCTATAGATAAATTTGGGAAGAAATGACAGATTAAAAACCAAGGACATCAAATGCCTCTCTACTTACTTACATCTTTAATTTCTCTGAGCAATATTTTGAAGTTTTCAATATATAGACCTTGTATTCTTTGGTTAAATTTATTCCTATGCATTGTATTTGTTATGGTGCTATCTTAGATGGAGTTTTTCTCTTAATTTCTTTTTTGATTTCTTATTGCTGGTATAGAAAGACAACTTTTATGTTGTTCTTGTGTTCATGCTGAACTTGCTTTTTAGTGTTAGTATGTTTTTGCAGAGCCCTTAGCATTTTCTATATATGGGATCATACCATCTACAGGTAAAGACAAATGTACTTCTTGCTCTGAAAAGCAAGATCCTTTTTCCCCTCTCTTTGTTTTACTAACTAGATTCTAGTTCAGCGTTGAACTAGAAATCTTTGCCTTGATTATTTTATCTTTGGGGAATAGCATCTAGTCTTTAACCAGTAAGAATGATGTTAGTTGTAAATTTCTCTTAAATGCCCTTCATTAGGTCAGGAAGCTTTCTTCTGTTTCTGGTTTGTTTTTTCTTTTTATCATGAATGGCTCTCATGTCTTTTGAAATGATCATGTGGTTTTTGCTTATTACTCTCTTAATACTGTGAGCATGTGAGTTGTTCAGGTGTGTCCAACTCTTCGTGACTCTGTAAACTGTAGCACATTAGGCTCCTCTATGGGATTATCCTGGCAAGAATACTGGAGTGGGTTGCCATTTCCTACTCTAGGGAATCTTCCAACCCAGGGATCAAACCCGTGACTCCCGCTACTCCTGATTGGCAGGCAGATTCTTTACCAGCTGAGCCACCTGGGAAGCCCATTAATATGGTATATTACATTAATTTGGAGATGTTAGCCAGCCTTGTGTTCCTATATAAATCCCACTTGGTATTGATTAATCCTTTTTCTGTGTTGCTGGATTCTATTTTCTGATATTTGGTTAAGGATTTTTTGGGTCTGTATTCCTGAGAGATACTGCTCTGTAATTTTCTGTAGACATGTTCGTCTGGCTTTGATAACAGGGTAACACCAGCCTTGTAGACTGAGGTGAGAGGTGGTTTTTCCTCCTCTGCTTACTGAAATAACTTGTGAAGGGTTAATATTTTCTTTCTTAAGTATTTGATAAAATTCATCAGTGAAACCATCTATGCTTGGATTTTCTGTGAGAGAAGATCTGAAATTACCAAATCAATTTTGTTTAATACAGATCTGTTCAGACTTGGTGCTTCTTCCTGAGTCAGTTTTGGTGGTTTTGTCTTTCTAGGTATTTTCCCTTTTCACTCAAGTTGTCTAATTTGTTGGTGTAAAGTTATTAATAATAGTAATTTATAAATTTCCTTGTGATTTCTTCTTTGACCCACAGGTTAAATAGAAGTATATTGTTTGCCAAATATTTGGAGATTTCTCAAATTTCCGTTGTTAATTTCTAATTTAACTTCCCTTATGACCAGATAACTTACTTAAAATTATTTTTTGAAGAATGTATTTTAAATTCTTTTAAAATTTATTAGGAATTATTTTACAGAATAGCATTTGATCTATCCTGGAGAATGTTCCATGAGTGCTTGAAAAAATAGCTACTTTGAGGCAGAGGATTCTATAAATGCACATTAGGTTAAATTACTGGTAGGACTATTCAGGTCTCTTATCTTTAAGTGATTTGTTTTATCAGATACTGAGAGTGTGAGGTATTGATGTCTGCAACTATAATTCTTGAATTGTGTATTTTTAATTTTGTCAAGTTTTGCTTCATAAATTTTATAGTTCTGTTAGATGCATATCCATTTACAGTGGGATTTTGTGGGATATGTTATATGGGATATGCATACCTTCCTGATGTATTAAACTTTTCATCATTATTTATGTCTGTCTTTGCCTTCAGTAATATTTCTTACCGTAAAGTTAATTTTGTTTTATGTTAATGTAGCCACTCTAGTGCTCTTACAGTTTCTAGTTATATTATGTCTTTTCTCCCTTCTTTTACTTTCAACATCTTTGTATCTTTGAATCTAACATGTCTGTTGTTGGCAGGATATAACTCAGTTGTGTGTTTTTATCATCTGAAAATTTCTCCTTTTTGAGATAGTATTTAGCCTGTTGTTCAGTCGGTCAGTCCTGTCCAACTCTTTGAGACTCCCATGGACTGCAACTTGCCAGGCTTCCCGGTCCTATACTATCTCCTGGAGTTTGCTCAAACTCATGTCCATTGAGTCAGTGATGCCATCCAACCATCTCATCCTCTTTTGTCCACTTCTCTACCTGCCCTCAATCTTTCCCAGCATCAGAGTCTTTTCCAGTGAGTCGGCTCTTTGCATCAGATGGCATCTGATTGTAAAAAAGTATTGGAGCTTCAGCATCAGTCCTTTGAATATTCAGGGTTGATTTCTTTTAGGATTGACTGATTTGATCTCCTTGTTGCTCAAGGGACTCTTAAGAGGCATCAATTCTTTGGCACTCAGCCTTCTTTATGGTCCACTTCTACATCTGTACATGACTACTGGAAAAACCATAGCTTTGACTGTATGGGCCTTTGTTTGTTTAGTCTATTCACATTTAGTTATTAGAACTTTGGACTTACATTTTCTATATTGTATTCATTTTCTATATGCCTCAGGTTCTTTGTTCCTTCGTTTCTCCTGTACTGCCTGCTCTTTTTTTATACAGATATTCTTTATCATTTTATCACTCTGGATATTAAACTTTTGGGCCATATAACAGCAGCTTTATACTTTCTATGTGCTAAATTCAACATGTGCAGATAACACCACCTTTATGGCAGAAAGCAAAGAGGAACTAAAGAGCCTCTTGATGAAAGTGAAATGGGAGAGTGAAAAAGCTGACTTAAAACTCAATATTCAAAAAATGAAGATCATGGCATCCAGTCCCATCAGTTCAGTCGCTCAGTTGTGTCCAACTCTTCC
>SJYC01006649.1:0-33506 GCA_006408675.1 Madoqua kirkii
CGACGGAGGATAAGATGGCTGGATGGCATCACTGACTCGATGGACATGAGTCTGGGTGAACTCTGGGAGTTGATGATGGACAGGGAGGCCTGGCGTGCTGAGATTCACGGGGTCACAAAGAGTTGGACACAACTGAGGGACTGAACTGAACTGAACTGACCACAGCACAGATTGTGAAAATTAATTTTGCAGCTGAAGTTATAAAACTTCAGAAAGCACTTGAATAACATGGCTACATGCCAAAGTAGGGCAGGTATCTATGAATGAAATCTGTTTCAATACCTAGATAGAACCACTAACTTTTTATTACCATAATTGAAAAATTATGGCTTGGGGAATGATTCTTGTCAGGTAATAACAAATTCATCCACCTTCTTGAAAAAAGCTCCTCCTTAAATAAGGGAAAAGAATATTCTCCTAGTTAGCTATTGTTTTTTAAAATCCTCTATGGATAACTTGAAAATAAAAATCAGTTTAAAAAAATCAGTCTAAGTCAAGTATAAAATAGTAGTTCAATCAGTCTGGATCTCATCACACATTTTTTAATCACTAAGACTTTGAGTATTCTTGATAATAATTACTGTCTGTTTTAGGAGATGAGCTTTCCTTGTTCATACAGAAAGTATTTATTAAGCACTCACTGGATGCCAGATACTGGTCTGAACATGAAGATACGGGGCTGAATAAGGATAGTTCTCAGTAGTAAGTGCTAAGAGTCCTTAGTCACGTAGAGTAAGGAGTAGGAAAGATGTGGTCTCTGATCCCTTACTAAATGTTCTCCCTTTGTCTCTTTTACCATATTTTAGCACCATTTTTGCCTGCTTATATATTTATATTCTGCTTTGCTACAGAAAGGATTTGAGGTGGACCATAAATTGATTGTGAACTTCCCAGCAGCGAGCACAAAAAGGGAAACATAACCAGCCATGTGATTCTACATCTGAAAAATTAAAACAAAACTAAGCAAAACAAAAAGCATGTGTGCAAAAATGTACAACAGCACTTTGTGTTGAGACCAGAGAGAATTATCTCAGGTCCTTAGAAACCAAACCTTGACAATTGGAAACAACATCCTGTTTAACACAATTCCCCAAAATATACCACTGTGTTTTGTAGGGCTAGAAGTGTACAGCTTTCCAAAGTCCATGAACATACACCAAAGTCCAATTCAGTAAACACAATCCTGCAGGAGAACCACATAATGCCTTTTCTGAAATGCTGTTTTCTGTCAACATATTGAAGAGTCAATAGAAAGAATGAAACTATTAGTAAACCATCTATATAATACTTAATTTTGAATAATGTACCTTCCTAGACTACCCTGAAAGTCAAGCAGGTGCCAATTTTACACCTAAATATTAACAAAGAGATGAGTTGGCTTACTCTTCAATCCCTCTGTCTATATCCATTGTGTATATCTGTAATGTTTACTCTGTAAGTGAGATAATGTAGAAGAGCTTTTATCAAAATGCTAATTCTGGTTTTAGTCTATGGATCTCAAACTGTTTTGACTTGGACCATTCCTAGCTTATCCAAACTAGATCATCTGTATTGAAGAAGGAGGAGGAGAGAGAGAGAGGAAGAGGGAGAAGGAAGAGGATGACAAGGACAAAGGACAAGGAGGAAGATAGGAAAGGGAGAGAAAGAACTCTATGAAATAATCCTGGATCTAGCTAGTCCAGTGGTGGACAAGGCTGCTCTATCTCCATTGAGTCATCAAAAGGCCCTACATTGAATTCATGTTGCTTAAACGATACATGGACTTCCCTGGTGGCTCAGAGGTTAAAGCACCTGCCTGCAATGAGGGGGACCTCAGTTCGATCCCTGGGTCAGAAAGATGCCCTGAAGAAGGAAATGGCAACCCACTCCAGTATTCTTGCCTGGAGAATCCCATGGATGGAGGAGCCTGGTGGGCTATAGTCCACAAGGTCGAAAAGAGTCAGACATGACTGAGAGACTTCACTTTACATAGAGGAAAAGAAGGGCTCAGCAAAATTACACCACGAATCTAATGGATCAGTCTGTGGAGCAGTGAAAGGAATAGCATTAAAGCCCCCTTCCTCCTCATGCTCTTAGTGACTTTTCAAAAAGGAAACTGGCTTGCATTTGACTTACACATTTACAAGTCTGTAATCCAGAAGAACCCACAGTCAAGGCAGCTTGAGAGTTACGAAGTCCAAAGTAGTTATATAGGGAATAATGAGTTTCTTAGGTGTCATCGGAAACTGACTTTCACTTACAACCAGTGTACCTGATAAGAGGTTAATATCCAAAATATATAAAGAACTCATAAAACTCAACTTAAAATAAAAAACCAAAAACCTGGCCAACAGATACGTGAAAAAATGTTCAACATCACTAATCACCAAGGAAATGAAAACCAAAACCACAGTGACATATCATCTCATACCTATAAGAATCATCAAAAAGATGGAAAATAACTAATATTAATAAGAATAAGGAAAAGAGGGAATCTTCACATACTGTTGGTGGGACTCTAAATTCATCTAGCCCTTCTGGAAAGCCATTTGCAGTTTCCTCAAAAAATTAAAAATGGAACTGCCTCATGATCCAGCAATTTCACTTCTGGGTATTTATCCAAAGAAAACAAAAATACTAATTCAAAAAGATATACGCATACCAATGCTTTTTGTAGCATTATTTATATTAGCCAAAATATGGAAGCAATTTAAATAATGTCCATTACTAGATTAATGAATAAAGAATATGTGATATTTATGTATATATATATACACATTTAATGTACATATACCTACATATACATATGTATGTATACATATATACGTATATATACACACACAATAGAATGTAGGCTCAGTTGCTCAGTCATGTCCGACTCTTTGCAACCCGAGGGGCTATAGCCTGCCAGGCTCCTCTGTCCATGGGATTTTCCAGGCAGGAATACAGGAGTAAGTTGCCATTTCTTCTTCCAGAGGATCTTCCTGACCCAGGGATCAAACCCACATCTGCTGCATCTTCTGCACTGGCAGGCGGGTTCTTTACCTCTGAGCCATCAGGGAAGACCCAATGGAATATCACTTAGCTATAAATAAAAATGAAACCTTGTGACTGTGATAGCATGAATGAATTGAAAGGTTATTATGCTAAGGAAAATAAGTCAGACAGAAAAAGGCACTTTATGATCTCATACATGGAATCTGAAAAAAGAAAACACACAAAATAAAATGAAAGCAGACCCTTAGATACAGAAAATAATCAGGCAGTTGCCAGAGGTGAGCCTTTGCGCTGTGTCTGAGTCCTGACCAGATACTGCCAGCCTTCTGTTTTCTCCCCCAGGGCAGTGTTGAAAACTCAAATGTGCATGCTCTCTCCCAATCCCTCTGACTCAGGCTGGCCTTCTGCACGTGCTCACTAGTCATCTACAGAGGCTCGCCCTTGCTGCCTTCGGGGTCGGGCTCAGGGAGTTAGTCACAGGGTGGAGGTGGAGGGTGATGGTGTCATGCCCAGAGCGCTGGGGGTGCCTGTGGGCCAGTTGAGGGGATCCCCAGAGGCTCATGGACAGGCTTCTTGTCGGAGTCTGTGAAGTGGTTAGTAGGCTTGGTGTCCTCTGATGCCCTCTGAGAGAGCTCGCTGCTGTTCTTCCAGTCCTTCCTGCTCCCCTGGGCAGCGCAGCCCAGCGTTCTGGATGGGGCAAGAAAGAAGTGGACCTCTTTGAAAACATCCCACAGAACCAGAGAACCCAGATGCCAAACACAGGCTCTGATTTTCCCTCAGGGGAGTAGCGTGGGCCATGAAGGTCTCTCTTGACTCTGACCTGTTTCATGGCCTAAAGCAAACGATTTCAGCTAAATGCTACTGCACATTTGTTCTTTGGGATCCCAGAACCAGCTTAGAATTCAAGTATAGAGGTCAAAGACCCAAAGGGCTGTCACTATACACCTTAGGTCATGAGCTCCCCTAGCCTGACAGTCGGAAAATAGTCACAACTATAAGCACTCCATCTGAAACCAGCTCTATTTCCCCATCTCTCCAGTACCTCCTACAGACTTAAAAGTTCCCATTCTCCTTTGAAAAAACTATTGCTAAGATGTGCCCTAGAAATTCACAATGAACTTAGTAAGGAAGTTATATCAACTCTGGCTGATTTATTAATTAACTAAGGAAATTATATATATATATATATATATATATATATATATGAAACATATAATAATATTAAACAACAGAAAATTTCTTTAAGCAAATACTTCAGTGGAAATTTGGACTAGCTGAACTTTTCAATTGGATACCTAATATTAATATTTTATGGCTATTCCATATGCCTTGATTTCACAATTATTTTACACATTTCCCAGTATCTTTTCCCACCCTCTAACTGTCCCCATCAGGAAGGTCAACATGACCAATCTTGAACTTTGAAGTAAGAGGAAGGTGGTCATATATACCGCAACATTTATTTGTTCCAGGCTTCTGAAACAAATAATGACTTGAAAGACCTTTACGTTTTTTTCTTAGGAAACTGGTGAAGTTATTGGCTTGGGCTGGGAAGATGCCTTCTCCAAAACTGCAATTTATATTGAAACTATCTCTGGAAACACAAAGTCCTTGAGAGTATATCATTGCATAATTTTCTGCCTTCATTGCAGGCATGTAAACAATGAGTTATTGATGTTCTATGAATCTTCCTGCTGCTGCTAAGTCACTTCAGTCGTGTCCGACTCTGTGTGACCCCATAGATGGCAGCCCACCAGGCTCCCCCATCCCTGGGATTCTCCAGGTAAGAACACTGGAGTGGGTTGCCATTTCCTTTTCCAATGCATGAAAGTGAAAAGTGAAAATGAAGTCGCTCAGTTGTGTCTGACTCTTAGCGACCCCATGGACTGCAACCTACCAGGCTCCTCCATCCATGGGATTTTCCAGGCAAGATTACTGGAGTGGGATGCCATTGCCTTCTCCTTGCTGCTGCTGCTAAGTTGCTTCAGTCATGTCCGACTCTGTGCAACCCCATAGATGGCAGCCCACCAGGCTCCCCCATCCTTGGGATTCTTTAGGCAGGAACACTGGAGTGGGTTGCCATTTCCTTCTCCAATGCATAAAAGTGAAAACTGAAAGTGAAGTCACTCAGTTGCGTCTGACTCTTAGCAACCCCATGGACTGCAACCTACCAGGCTCCTCCATCCATGGGGTTTTCCAGGCAAGAGTACTGGAGTGGGATGCCATTGTCTTCTCCATAGCCTCTGACAATTTTGCACTCTATCACATCCTAAGTTTAGCAGACAAGTAGGTAGAGCCGCCTCCCGGGAATTTATATGTCCTTCATGAATGAAGAATAGCTACAGTAGGAAGGATGACCTACTCCAGTGCCCATGACCTGCCTTCCTGACCTGATCTTGTTCTTACCCACCAGGCTCCCCCATCCCTGGGATTCTCCAGGTAAGAACACTGGAGTGGGTTGCCATTTCCTTTTCCAATGCATGAAAGTGAAAAGTGAAAATGAAGTCGCTCAGTTGTGTCTGACTCTTAGCGACCCCATGGACTGCAACCTACCAGGCTCCTCCATCCATGGGATTTTCCAGGCAAGATTACTGGAGTGGGATGCCATTGCCTTCTCCTTGCTGCTGCTGCTAAGTTGCTTCAGTCATGTCCGACTCTGTGCAACCCCATAGATGGCAGCCCACCAGGCTCCCCCATCCTTGGGATTCTTTAGGCAGGAACACTGGAGTGGGTTGCCATTTCCTTCTCCAATGCATAAAAGTGAAAACTGAAAGTGAAGTCACTCAGTTGCGTCTGACTCTTAGCAACCCCATGGACTGCAACCTACCAGGCTCCTCCATCCATGGGGTTTTCCAGGCAAGAGTACTGGAGTGGGATGCCATTGTCTTCTCCATAGCCTCTGACAATTTTGCACTCTATCACATCCTAAGTTTAGCAGACAAGTAGGTAGAGCCGCCTCCCGGGAATTTATATGTCCTTCATGAATGAAGAATAGCTACAGTAGGAAGGATGACCTACTCCAGTGCCCATGACCTGCCTTCCTGACCTGATCTTGTTCTTTCTCCTGGGCACGTACACAGAGAACTGGAATCGTTGGGCTGGGTGAACAACAACTGCATACTTGGGGAGGGGCTAGCACAGGGGGATGGGTAGGAATCAGGCTGAGAGCTGAAGGGCAGAGCAGGGGATTCTCTCAAATGCTGAGGATGTGGCGGAGGGAGCCTGCAGCCTGTTTCGCTTCATGACAGTTCACCCACAGATATTCATCACTTTCTGTATTCCAACCTCAAACTCAGCACACAATGGACATTTTGCCACATATGTACCATGTGGCTCAGATATGTGGCTTCCCTGATGGCTCAGATGGGAAAGAGTCCACCATGCAATGCAGGAGACCTGGGTTTGATCCATGAGAGGTTTCTTTGTCAGGGCTACACATCATAAGCACACAGGCCAGAAACATGAAGCCCCCAAGTCAGAAACCCTTGACAGTGAGCTTCTTCCAATCCTCGGTCTTCCCCTTGGCTCATCCCTTTGAGAGGTGCATGGGAACACCCTGTGTCCCAAATCCTAGCGCTACCCTTGGCTTTTCCTTCACTGTGGTCTGGGTCACCTCATGAAGAGAACAACTTACAGCTCAGTAGTGCATTCCTGAGTTTCTCTTATTTATTTAGTTCTCAAACACAAAAGCCCGGATCCAGGGATGGCACTATAAACCTCCTTAAATCCAAAAATAAAACTTGATATTTCCATAAGGCCACAAAGAAAAAGCACTGGGCCTGACTTAGCTATTCCCCTGAGTTCTCTCCAGAAGTCAGGGGTAAGGAAAGCTGTATTTCCCAGCATGGACCCAGCATACACCTTTATGACTGAAAGAGGATGTTTTTATTTGCACTGCATTATACTCATAAATTCCATCCACTCAGCAAGTCAAATTATTGCTGGCCTCCAAAATACATTAAGTTTGGGTTTAAATCAGTCACTTTTGAAGATATACTGCAGCCCACTTCCTAGCCATATTTGTAATATATTCACCCTGCAAATGTTCTTTAAAATGCATTGTTTGTGGAGTTGTCTTTCTTCAGTCAGCCATGTGAAGATATAAGGAATACAAGCTCTAATTTGCAGTTTCTTTGTGTGGTGATTGCTCATGATCCCTGCTCGTGGGGCTAATGGCTGCCAAAATGCTTTCGTGCTATGAAGAGAAAGAGCTAGCTGAATCTGAATCAAATTAGAATTAGTGGTATGATAGTAAACAGCAATGGAAAAATATGGGTCCCTGAGCAGTTTCTGTTAGATTTTGGTAACAGCAGACAAGCTTTTCCAGAAAACAGTGGGAAGGGGAAAGCCAAGGAGTTATTTGGGAAGCTTAATGGTGTATGACAAGATTAAGGTATGCTTAATGGCGATGCTCAAAGTCTCCTTTCTTTACCTAGAATTACTATTTTACCAAGTGTTACACGTTTGACTTCCTCATCAATTGTTATTCAAATAATTCCAACACAATGAACTGATTCAGAGAGTGCAAAAGCCAGATTGATTATCATTTTAAGAGGCTGAGAAAGAGAGATATAAGATTTCCATGGTTCTCTTGGGGAAGAAGACCTGTTTTCTCTGAACTTTCCTTCGAGTTGATCTGTGCTTGAAGAGGTGGAGATGGGCTCCGTGAAGGAGAGGTAGTTAGGGTGGAGGGGTGAAGGGGGACACCTAGAGATGCTCAGTGTTTCTCTGAGCTGAGTAAGGAACTTGAATCTTTCAAGCTTGGGAGAAGCAGCACATTTGGATAGTTTTGCACCTGCCACTATTGTTTATACCCACCTTATTTCAAAAAAGTTTTTAAAGATAAAATCTGCTAACACCTCACCAAGAAGGAAGATGCAACATACACTATCCATGTTGAAGGTAGCACCTTTAAAATAATACAGCATGGATGGTTCTTTGTCTTTCTCAGAAATCAAGCACATGTTTTTCCTTTTCAAGGTTATTTGTGAGGCAATTTCCCATCTAGGTACACAAGCCATAATTAATATCTGGCCAATATAAAGATGTGTATTTCCCATAACCAAAATGCCAGGACAAATTGATATGTATAATATTCCACATTACCTGATAATCAAAATATTTCACACAGATTTAGGGACTGCTATATATAATCTAAAGATTAATAATAAAAATAACAATCACCTTTTTTGGTAACTTACAAGCCAAGATGCTTGCTGGATACTTTATTATCTCCCTTGTACAACCTATCAACTTTACGATAGATATTATTTCCATTTTGCCACGGAGGAGACTGAGGATCAGAGAGGTTAAATAGCTGGCTAGAAATCACAGAGCTAGGAAGCAGCAAAGCCAGAATTTAACCTGGGGTATCACTCACTCTGGAGCTGCTTCAATCACTCCCCACGTCTTTCACCATGATGATTGCACACTGGGGATCAGGGGTTTGCTGGAGCCACTCCCGTCACCTTGGAAAAGCTAACTGTTAAATTTTCAAGAAGTCTGTGAGCCGGTTATTGTCATGTTGGTGGCTTAAAATTGGCCACAGAGGGAGTATTTGCATAACGGAAGTAGGCAAACAGAACAAATAAGGGCTTTTTTTAAGGGAATGAGAACATGAGTTTTTAAACATTTACCAACATATCACAGCCAAGGAAGAACGTTTCCAAGCACCACAGAATTATTTGGCCCGTTCTTCCTCTCCATATTGTCTCCCAAACATGTAATATGACAAAGTTAGCAATAAAGCAGGACTAATACCCTGAAAACTGGTACCAATCTCTAGACCACGTGTGTCCCTACACAGTCTCAGCATCAGTGCCCAGCTGGATCTGATTCTGCCAGTTCCCTCCAACTACTTTCTTCCCTCACCTCACCTGTAAACCACAAGGGGATGGGCAGAGCAAATAGAGACATTTGGTACCGTTGTTTCAGTGAAAAGTTCTATGCAAAGTTCTGTCAGCCAAATTCAGTTCTTGGACTCAAAGTTAATAACCTCAGCCTAAGGCATTGATTAGTTTTTTCTCAGCCTTCTTTCCATCAGATGACTATACCGCAAATCCAAGGAAAGATATATTCTCAACACAGAGGACATCCCTTTATGTCCACAACCTGATTTTCACTGGGGAGTCACGCTCAGTGTTCTTTATTATCACACAATTAACATTTATTGAGTGTTAATAGTAGCATATATATAACACAGAGATCATTACTATACCTGGTTTCTTGGCAGATTGTGGGAACAGCATGTTTTTGATATCTTGGATGGCACTATGCTCACTATAATTTCCCAACGAAGTCAGTTGCTCTTAATTTCCTGAACATCTGTGCATCAAATTCATTAAATGGCTAATGAATCCAGACATATAAGGTTCATAAAAATATTTATATCTGACATTAACAAAATGGCACTCCTGCTTTCTTCCTCTACGTGACACTCTTAAGACAATCGAGTTTTCGTCACTGGCTGGATCTTGGTAGAGGAAAGCAAATGACTGAAATCAGTGCCCCTAGTTTCTTCCACAGAAAGAAAGCATAGAGAAGCCAAGGCTGAAAGTGGTTGGTGAATAAAGAACAAAACAGATGGAAATAGGAGCCAGGGGTGCAGACAAAGTGAGAAGATGTCCACATCCCATAGAGTCAAGTATGTGCAGATTCCAGAACACATGGATTGAAGCTTCACTAGGGGTAGAGCATTGTGTGGGTATAATCAGTGATTACACATGTGACCCCCCCATGCTCTGATTACCACCACCAGCCAGGTCCAAGGTCTCCAGGCTAACCTCTACTTACAAAAATAATAATAAACATAATGCTCTATTCTTAGAACTTTAAGTTTTCTGGCAAACACTTCAGAGACACTATTTGCATGAACTAACAGTCAAATGCTGGGTTCTTCTCTGAACACTGACATTCCCTGACTAGGTAACCTTGCACCTGTTATTGGATTCCTCTGTTGCCTCAGGCTCTTCCACCCCCATGCACAACAAATGTGTTGGAGGTTAGATTTCCAGCCCCTTTCATATCTAAGTTTTAGGCTTGTTCTACTGAAGCAAGTAGAAGGCTGGCAATTAATGTTTGCCACTAGAACTTTAGCCCAAAATTTACAAACATTGCTCATTTTTAATTTGCACACTCTAAGGAAAGGGCTTCATCACAGCCTGGCAGGAGAAACTTGCAATTTCATATCCTCTCTGCAGACAGCTTTCACTTCCCACTGGAAGTCAAGTTTGCAAAACAAAGGCAAATTTGGTTGGGAAGAGAAAACTAGGAACTCAGAGATCTGTGAGCTCCAAAACATCTTGCCCTGATTCACAGAAGAGTAACACTTGCCAAAAGCATCGAGTTAGGTGCCGGGATTGGGCAGCACATCACCTAATGAGGGGACCTGGAACACTTAACACAGAAACAGGACCCACTAAAGGGCCTTATTTATCACCAGGACCATCCACAGCAGGAGTTCAGAAGTCTTTCAGATTTTTTTTGCTTAAGCAAAACTATCTCAGGTTGAAAGTATACCTGTACCAATAATAAATGCTGGAGAGGGTGTCGAGAAAAGGCCTCCTACACTGTTAGTGGAAATATAAATCGGTGTGGTCACTATGGAAAACAGTATAGAGGTTCCTTAAAAAAGTAAAAATAGAGTTGCCATATGATCCATCAATCCCATTCCCAGGCATATATCTGGAGAAAACTCCAATTCTGAAAGATACATACACTCCAACGTTCATAGCAGCATTATTCACCACTGCCAAGACATGAAAGCAACCTGTATGTCCATTGACAGATAAATGTATAAAGAAGATGTGGTGCATATTAACAATGGAATATTCCTCAGCCATAAAAAAGAATGAAACAATGCGATTTGCAAGAACATGTATGTAAATATTCAGTTCAGTTCAGTTGCTCAGTCATGTCTGAATATTTGTGAACCCAATAAGTCAGAAAAAATATACCATATGATGTCACTTACGTGTGGAGTCTAAAAAAATAACACAAATGAACTTATTTAAAAGGTAGAAGCAGACTCACAGACATAGCAAACAAATTTATGGCTACCAAAGTGGAAAGGGGAGTGTAAATTAAGAGCTTGGCTTTAACAGATACACTCTGTATAAAATAGATGAACAAGGTCCTATTGTACAGCACAGGGAACTATATTCAATATTTTGCAATAATCTATAATGGAAAAGAATCCAAAATTTATACACACACACACACACACACACACACACACACACACACACACACATATATATGCAACTGAAGGCCTTCCCAGATTGCTCAGCAGTAAAGAATCTGCCTGCCAATGCAGGAGACACGGGTTCGATCCCTGGGTTAGGAAGATCCCCTTTCTTTATGGCTCTGAAAGTCACGAAGGAGGAAATGGCAACCCATTCCAGTATTCTTGGGAAATCCCATGGACAAAAGGGCCTAGTGGGCTACAGTCCATGAAACTGCCAAGAGTCAAGACACAACTTAGTGACTAAACAACAAAAATATGACTGAATCATTTTGCTGTAAACCAAAACTAATACAATATTGTAAATCAGTTATACTTCAATTAAAAAAAAATATGCTGTGCTTATATGTTGGTTAATTGTTAAGTCTGAATTCTCAGAAAATGTTCTTCAGTTACTTTTTATCTTAAGTTATGAAATGGTGAAAGAACTTCCACAGAGAAAGAAAAAGTGTAGAAGGAGAAGTGAGACTCAGAACGCGCCAGGGGGCACATGTGCAGCTTTGTGACGCACCCACAGTCTCACTGCCTGGAAGGGCCCCCAGTACCTTGCACCAGCCCTTCCCCCACGCCGCTCCGCCTCCACCCATGCTCTTCACTCCTCGAAACTAACTCAGCCCCAAGGAATCACCTCATCGTTCTCAACTTCTCCACAGCAATCCATTTTATAATCAAGTACTGCTTTGTGATACCACTCTTCTGCTATCAAAGTATTATTCAAATTATTGCTAGTATCTTTTAGATATGCACAGTTTACTGTTCTGATTTGATCATAAATTCCTGCAGAGAAAGCTTTGTGTCGTTCACTCCGGAGTGTTCCCACAAGAGCCTGGTAAGGTGCTCTAGCAGGCTCTGTGCCCTAGTTTTCTCATTTGTAGAATGGGAGATAATGATACTACTTACTTTACAGACCTATTGTGAAGAGAAAGGGAGACTGTGAGGAGGAAATCATGACTGATTCAATCATTGTCAGATAACATATTTTATTAGTTTATCAATATTCCATTAGGGCAAAGGGAAAAATACAGTGATAGAAATGAGTAAAACTGAAACCTCGTTCCACTTCTATCGAAGAGTAGTTTGTGACTTTCATAGTCAATTAAATTATCCGAACCTCAAATCTTTCACTCGGAAAAATCAGAAATGCTGATTTTGGCATTTCTGTTGGCACTCCCAGCCAACATCCCACCGCTGTGAAGATCAAATAAATACTTTGAAGGTGTTTTACACATGTACAATTTATTGTTACTCAGTAAATATTATTTGATTTGAGAATTATATTGTCCTTAGTTTATCACTCAAACAGCTTATTTTCACCCCTTTGAGGCTGACAGGGCACCAGTCTAGCATCTCACAGGCTCAGAGCAGAAAATGGGGAGCTCTGGATCCTCTGAATTCCCAACAACTGGTTTGTGTTGCACGATCACAGCATCTTGGCCTCCTAAGTTCATAGCCCAGGCTTCTGGGTGTTTACTTTAAATGGATACTTCTATGACATCAGAACAACCAAAATAAAAACGTAAAACGTCTGCCAGCTATAACCTGTCATTTTGTTTAAAACAAGTAACACATAGTTTTAAATAGCCAGTTGATCAACTCTTGCTTGATTGGTTACACCTGTACACTCACTTAAAAGAGAATCTTAAGAGAACCAGAAAGCTCCATGAGCCCCAGGGATGTCGCAGGGTGCCTCCCTTGGGGACAAAAACCTCCTCCAGCCTGGGCACAGGGAGCCTCAGCACAGATACAGAACAAGGTTCCTAGCCCATGCCTAAACAAGGCTATCAGTTTCAGGAAAAGCCAAATGCATCACTGCTTCCCTGGCAGCTCAGATGTTAAAGAATCCACCTGCAATGAAGAGACCTGGGTTCGATCCCTAGGTTGGGAAGAACCCCTGGAAAAGGGAATGGCTACCCACTCCAGTATTCTGCCTGGAGAGTTCCATGGACTGTATAGTCCATGGGGTCGCAAACAGTCGGACACGACCAAGACACTTTCACTTTCACTTCACTAATGTATCACAGTTTAAAATTTCACAATTTGATTTCTTAACTTCTTATGGTCTAAACTTACTCCTTTACCTGCAAACCATAAATATGATCATTCTTTCCTTTCCAACCTCATGTTGTTAGGTGTTAGATGCCAGAGGTCATCTAAGTTATAATAGCAACACACCAAGTATTCATTTATTTATCAAATAATTATTTAGCACGACTATGTGCAAGGCACTGGGACACACAAGACGAATGACACAACCTTTTTTTAAAAAAGAGAAAGTATTATTCAAGTAACAACATATGGTTTAAATACTTAGAATTTAGTGTTCTGATCCCTTCTTTAAAGACAATGAAAGGTGAAAGATTATTTGAGAAAAGTAATTGATATTCTGAAATACTCACCTTCATTGCTTCCTGTTTTCACTGTACAAGTGCATTTTTGCCAGGTATAACAAAACAACCCAATAAAAAGGTAAAGTATGGTTGAAGTATACAGGCTTTATGATCTTTCTTGAAATTACTCTGCTTTTATAGAGGATGATATTCATGCTAGCAACAGCTATAAAAATATGGAAATGTAAAAGAGAGATTAAATATGGGATTTATCTATAAGCCCTGGTACATTAAACCCTTAACATACTTGAAATATGATAACAACCTAGACCCTCAATATCAGGATCATTAAGGGAATTGTAATGGTGACCTGTGTCTTCTCTTCCAAGATTTTAATTTTTGTTGTTTTAAAGGTGTTTTACATATATACTCAACTTGCACAATCATAGAAATGTGTCAGTTTAACCAACAGGATTGAAACCATTTGACATTTGTGATGTCAGGTTATCCATCTTGATCTGACATGCAACAAGCAGGAACTGGTCCTTGGTTTCCTTTTTCAGCTTCCCACAAAATGGGAGTCGAGGCTATGCCACCAGGGTAGACATCGTGGCAGCAATCTCCCCTGTGGGAACAGGCGGGATGCCCAGTTCCAAATCCTCTGCCCTTGAAACACGCCGTACCTGTGCGTTGAAGTGGGGTCACCTTGAATCTGCAAGCTACTGGGAAGCGAGGCTGTCAATTCCTCCACCTGTTACCTGTAAAGGCCTCCCAACCAAGGAATCAGCTGACACACCGGTCCTCCCTAAAGAGTGGGAGGAAAGGGCAAGTTCACTCAGCATATACTGCATCTGAACAATTGAGAACACGATCATCAGGATCTACCAAGATCTTGATGAATAAAACCAGATGAAACAAACCTTGGGGCGGCAACAACAGAATGAACATAATGCCTGTATTGAGTAGACTTGGGGGAATGGCTGTCAAATAAGGTTTAATCCAGGCTTAGGAAAAAGAGGAAGCAAGAAGTGATAATAAAGAGAAGTCATGGACATCAGGGGACAGCTGAAAAGTAAAAGCAACCTGGCAATTAATTTTTAAAATAAAAAGACATCAAGGAAATTTAGTTTAAAATGACATCTGGCTAATAGCCTTGATAAAGTCTTTTACACACACACACACATACACACATTCACTAAAAGACAAATGTTTACATTGCCACAAAAAGTTGAGATTGACAGTCAGCTCCTTACCACTAACTGTAAGGTCAATGAACCTGGATATTTAAAGGCAATTAGTGGCCCGCCTGTGCTTGCTACCAGATTTAGAGAAAGCCCACCTGTCTGAATGAGAAAGGCCCATTATACCTTCCCCACTGTCTGCCACCTGGCTCATTAAATCAGACAACCATCCTCCTACTATGCAAGAGCTCTAAAAGCTGGAGTGTTATTTTCTTTTCATATCCAACCCCCTCAGCCACAGCTCTGGTCAAGAAAACAGTGAAGGCAGTGAACCAGAAAGAAGTGGTCAGCAAGAGGGGATGGGAGGGGGGGCTCATTCGAACCAGGAAGGTGTCCCCATGAAGAAAGTACATATGAGAGAAGACGGAACAAAAAAATCTCTGGCTGCCATTCATACTGAATATTACAGACTTCACATCATACAGAAATGCAACGGAAGTATGACAAGAGCTAACACTGGGTGGGTATTAATGGAATGAAAGCAAGCAGACACCAGAAATCGAGCTATCAACTTGCACTCTGGATAGAGTTCTGGAAAGGGAATTGAACTCATTTTTGAGTGAAACACCAAGTCGGGATAGATCTTTTGTGTTAAGAAAAACGACAAGAAGAATAACTAACACATATATTTTGATAAATAACAAAGAGATAGCGATAGAGACTATCATCCTAGAAGGAACACAAACCTCTGAAAACAATTTATCACAGAAACTGAAAGAAATTTTCAGAGAAATTTCATCTTCAGTATAATTCAAGAAGTAATGCCCTTTATGGGACAGTAGATATCCATGAGAAGAGACGAGGTCACAAGAAAGAGACAGCAATACGAGATGTAAAGAACATGTGTAAATAAAAAAGAATTGCTATTATTTTAAATCAATTATACCTCAATTAAAATAATTAATAATTTTTAAAAGAACTCTTGAAAGTCAATAACAACAAAACAAAATAAAAAAAAAACAAAGAACTTGAAGAGACATTTCTCCAGAAAAGATATACAGTTGGCCAAGAAGCATATGAAATGATGTTCAATATGTATAGTATTCCAATATACATCACATTTTGTTTATCTATTTGTCTGTCAATGGACATTTGGGTTGCCTCCACCTCTCGGCTACTGCAAATAGTGCTGCTGTGAACATGGGTACACAAATATTTCTTCAAGATCCTATTTTAAGTTTTTCTATATATATAACACTAAGGGAAATGCAAATCAAAATCTCACTGCAATATCACCTCATATCCTTTAAGATGGCCTCAATCAAAAAAGCATTAAATGACAAGTGCTGGTGAGGATTAGGAGAGACTGGAACATTTACACACTGTTGGTAGGAATATAAAATAATACAGCCACTATGGAAAATAGTATGTAGGTTCCTCAAAAAATTAAAAATGAAACTACCATATGACCTAAAAATCGCAATACTGGTTATATATACAGAAGAACTTAAAATAGGATCTTGAAGAAATATTTGTATACCCATGTTCACAGCAGCACTATTTGCAGTGCCAAGAGGTGGAGGCAACCCAAATGTCCATTGACAAACAGATAAACAAAATGCGGTGTATGTGTATACTGGAATACTATGCAGCCTTAAAATGAAGGAAATCCTATCAAATGCTACAAAATGGATGAAGCTTGAGGATATTAATGAGTGAAATAAGTCAATCACCAAAAGACAAATACTGAATGATTCTGCTTACCTGAGGTATCTAAAGTAATCAAACTCTTAGAAGGAGAAAGTAGAATGGTGGTTGCCTGGGGGTTGGGGGAGTGAAAAACAAGGTAGAGAGTTTCAGTCATGTGAGATGAAAAAGTTATACAGATCTGTATTGTAACAGTGTGCATACAGTTAATCATACTATACTGTTCACTTAAAATTTTTAATCTTATGGATTTTCTTAACTACAACAAATTTTGATGGCCCTAAAACATGGCAGATTTGAAAATACAAATTTTTCTATGCACCAAACAGCAGAGCAAAAGTTAATAAGTGATGCCCATATATTAGACCATAAAAAACAACAATTAATTCCCAAAGCAGAAATTCTACATTTTTCTAACCATGATACAATCTAAACAAAAACTATTATCACATATTTAAACAAAAAAATCATAAATAAGCAAAACCAATAACTTCAGCAATACATGAACCACGAACATCCAGATGTTCAAACTGGATTTAGAAAAGGCAGAGGAACCAGAGATCAAATTGCCAACATCAGTTAGATCATATAAAAAGCAAGAGAATTCCAGAAAAACATCTATTTCTGCTTTATTGACTATGCCAAAGCCTTTGACTATGTGGATGACCACAAACTGGAAAATTCTGAAAGAGATGGGAATATCAGACCACCTGACCTGCCTCCTGAGAAACCTACACACAGGCCAGGAAGCAACAGTTAGAACTGGACATGGAACAACAGACTGGTTCCAAATAGGAAAAGGAGTACGTCAAGGCTGTATATTGTCACTCTGCTTATTTAATTTCTATGCAGAGTACATCATGAGAAATACTGGACTGGAAGAAACACAAGCTGGAATCAAGATTTCTGGGAGAAATATCAATAACCTCAGATATTCAGATGACAACACCCTTATGGCAGAAAGTGAAAAGGAACTAAAAAGCCTCTTGATGAAAGTGAAAGAAGAGAGTGAAAAAGTTGGCTTAAAACTCAACATTCAGAAAATTAAGGTCATGGCATCTGGTTCCATCACTGCATGGCAAATAGATGGGGAAACAGTGACAGACTTTGCTTTCTTGGGCTCCAAAATCAATTCAGACATTGACTGCAGCCATGAAATTAAAAGAGGCTTGCTCCTTGGAAGAAAAGCAATGACAAACCTAGACAGCATATTAAAAAGCAGGGACATCAGAATGGCTGCTATTCAAAAGTCTACAAGCAATAAATGCTGGAGAGGGTGTGGAGAAAAGGGAACCCTCTTACACTGTTGGTGGGGATGCAAACTAGTACAGCCACTATGGAGAGCAGTGTGGAGATTCCTTAAAAAAAACTCTCTTGCTTTTTCCATGATCCAGCAGATGTTGGCCATTGGATCTCTGGTTCCTCTGCCTTTTCTAAAACCAGCTTGAACATTAGGGAGTTCACGGTTCATGTATTGCTGAAGCCTGACTTGGAGAATTTTGAGCATCACTTTACTAGCGGTCCCATCACTTCCTGGCAAATAGGTGAGGAAACAGTGGACACAGTGACAAACTATTTTCTTGGACTCCAAAATCACTGCAGATGGTGACTGTAGCCATGAAATTAAGACGCTTGCTCCTTGGAAGAAAAGTTGTGTCACACCTAGACAGCATATTAAAAAGCAGAGATATCACTTCACTGACAAAGGTCCATCTAGTCAAAGCTATGGTTTTTCCAGTAGTCATGTATAGATGTGAGAGTTGAACCATAAAGAAAGCTGAGCGCCGAGAACTGATGCTTTTGAACTGTGGTGTTGGAGAAGACTCTTGAAAGTCCTTTGGAGAGCAAGGAGATCCAACCAGTCAATCCTAAAGGAAATCAGTCCTGAATATTCACTGGAAGGACTAAAGCTGAAGCTCTAATACTTTGGCCACCTGATTCAAAGAGCTGACTCATTGAAAAAGACATTAATGTTTGGAAAGATTGAAGGCAAGTGGAGAAGATGATGACAGAGGATGAGATGGTTGGATGGCATCACTGACTCGATGGACGTGAGTTTGAGCAGGCTCCAGGAGTTGGTGATGTATGGCGAAGCCTGGCGAGTTGCATTCCAGGGGAGTCTCAAAAAGTTGAACAGAACTGAGTGACTGAACTGAACTTAAGTTCAACATGGACCCACTGAAAGTCAGTTTCTACTGCTTTTTTTGCAGTATGGGTCATATTTCCTTGGTTTTTTTTTCATGTTTCACAACTTTTTACTGAAAACTGAACATTCTATATAATTCTATATAATGTATTTTAGCAACTCTGAATTCTGATTTTTTCCCTTTTGAGCTTATATATATATATATATATATAATTTATTAACTTGCCTAATCTTCATCTGTGAAATCTGGAATGTGTCTGGCCTGCTGATGTCTCTTCTCTCTCTCCTTTTAAGCGTGTGTGTGTGTGTGTGTGTGTGTGTGTATACACAAAGTTTTCTTTTCTTCACTATATATTTATTTGGCTGCTTCAGGACTTAGTTGCAGCATACATGATCTTTGATTGTGGCACAGGGATTCTCTAGTTGCGGCTTACAGGTTCAGTAGTTGTGGCATGGTTATGGTTGCCCCACAGCATACAGGATCTTAGTTCCCCATCCAGGGATCAAATCTACATCCCCTGCATCACAAGCAAAATTCTTAACCACTGGACCACCAGGGAAGGTCTCTGCTGATTTTCAAAAAACTGTCTTAACGTCTGAGCATGGTTTCTGTTATGTACTGGATGTCTGTGTCCCCCTGAGATAGAAATCCCAGTGTGATGGTATTAGGAGGCCTTTGGGAGGTGACTAAGCCATGATGGTAGACCTTTTGTGAAGGGGATTAGTTCTCTTACAGAAGAGACCTTAGAGGGTTCTTGTGCCCCTTCTGCCAAATGAGAACAAAGTGAGAAGGTGGACGGACATCTGTGAACCAACAAATAGGCTTTCACCAGCCACCAGCCCTGTGCCTTCATCTTGGTCTTCCCAGCCTCGGAAACTGTGAAAAAGAAATCATATTTAAGCCCTCCTGTCCATGGCGGTTTTGAGACTCCCCTGGAATGCAACTCGCCAGTGGACTCAATTTCCTAGACTTCACCCCCTGCGTCTGCATAGCCTAGCGCTCAGCCAGTGTTCGGGTGGAGGCTTTACCCGAATGCTCAGTCCCACGAGGCTTC
This sequence comes from Madoqua kirkii, assembly GCA_006408675.1. Lineage (NCBI taxonomy): Eukaryota > Metazoa > Chordata > Mammalia > Artiodactyla > Bovidae > Madoqua > Madoqua kirkii. The sequence continues at coordinate 19,635 of SJYC01006649.1, forward strand.
TGCCCTCTGCTGACGGGGTCCGTGCGTGCGTGGAGAGCGCTGCCAGCCTTAAGCCGTCTCTCACTTCTCCCTCTGCTTTACTTTGTGCAGGGCCCTCTCCTATGTCCCCTGCGCTCTCGGCCAGGAGTGTGTCGGTGACTTGCCTTGTCCTTCGTTGGTTCTCTCACTTCCAGACTGCTTTGCCGTTTGCCCTGTGTGGTAGGCATAATATGGCCTTCCAGAGATGTGCTCATCCCAGCTCTTGAAGCCTGTGGGCGTGCTGGGTACATGGCAAGGGGAAGTCAAAGCTGTAGATGGAATTGAGGTTGCTCATCAGCAGACCTGAAAAGAGGAAAGTTGTTGTGGATTATCTGGTGGGCCCAGTGTAACCACAGAGGTCGTTAATAATGAGAGGGAGGCAGAAGAGTCATAGAGAGGGAGACGTGCCAAGGAGAGAATGGGCAGAGAGATACAGTGATTCTGGCTTGGAAGATGCAGCAAGGGGACCAAGGAACGTGGGCAACCTCTAGAAGCTAGAAAAGTGAGGCAGTGAGTTCTCTGCTAGAACTTCTGAAAGGGCTGTAGCCTTGCTGATGCCTTGATTCTAGCTTGGTGAGGCCCATTTTGAACTTCTGAAATCCAGAACTGTCAAGTAATAAATTTATGATGCTTTCAGCTGTTGGGTTTGTGGAAACAGACTCAGAAGGCTGATATACTCTAATGGGAAAAGGAGGCTTGTGATGTAAGTTTTTCCATTTATTTCCTATTGAATTTGCTACTTTTACTGACAAGACCTCTTGTCCTGTTGCTCCAAATCATTTCCCCCTGGCAGAGCTACTGGTTTTCATTGCCAGCCCTGGCCTGGTCAGATTTCTTGGGGAATGGGGGTTGGGGCGTGACCAGAGCCTGTGGCTAGGTTAAAGACTCCTGTTGTTCTTACCTGAAGTTCTAGTTCCTGTTGAGTGTGCCTCTCAATTTGTTTCTTTAATCCAGTGATCCCCAACCTTTTTGGAACCAGGGACCAGTTTCGTGGAAGACAGTTTTTCAAGGACCAGGGGCAGGGAGGGATGGTTTGATGATGATTTAACTGCATTACATTTATTGTGCACTTTGCTTCCATTATTATTATATCACCGCCACCTCAGCTTATCAGGCATTAGATCCCAGAGTTTGGGGGCCCCTGCTTTAGTCAATGCCTCACCCCATGAAATGAATATTTTATAATTTTGTCCAATTTTGTCCCTATTTTTCAGGATGATAATTCACATATCTCTATGCCACGAAGCCAAAATTTACTTCACCTTTTTCTGGTACTTTTATTATTTCAATGATCTGGTAAATTAACTGTGACATAGAGTGAATTTCTTGTTTGTTCTGTTTATTAACCATTGTCTAACATACCCCATAAAGGTAGTTTTGTAATCCCCATAATTGGAAGATTTATGTGGATATATCACAAGTTAAAAATTAATTTATGTGGTTTTATACTTTTCATTATTATGATTAGACTTAACTGATTTTCATATAAATTATTAACGCAGTAAGTGTGTGCTCAGCATGTTTGAATTAGACCACCCTATTTGGTCTATTTATTCATATATTGATATTTGTGGACTAGATACAGAGTCTTTAATGGAAAAAATACCCATTATACTTAAAAATTAAGGTAGTGGGTTAATTGCTATGCTTGACTCTGAGGTCAGAGGAGGGAGGAGGTTAAAAAATGAGCTGCAGATAGTTTAATTTTCCTGACTCATATGTAAACTGCTTGCTGTTTTCCTTCATAGCCCTGCCCTTCTCGTTCTTCTCTGTGCGCCTTGGAAAGTTCTTGGCCATCTATTTCTGCATGACCCATGTCTACCCATTCTTAAAAGTGTAGCTCAAGGGCTGTCTCCTGACTTACTGCAATGAGAAGGAAGCTGTTTTCCAGATTTCCTGAGAATATTATAGCATTGTCATTCATCTTCTACATGGTATCTTAGTTGCTGTGTCTTAATTCTACCACTAGATTGTGTTAATCTTGTTCCCAAGGAATTGTATACATTCCACTTAATTTGTATCCTCCACAAGCACCAGTCTTACTGCATAATTACCATCTGTGTAATTACCTAGATCCAATCAGTTCATTGATCTGTGCTGGCTTCTTTGCATATTTGACTATTTCCTTGAACTTGGAACATAAGACCATGCTAAATTAGGCCTTAGTTTGATGTGAACATTAGCATACATATGATGTTATCACTTGTGTTAGAAAATAGATTGAGCTGAAGCTAAATGGTCATGCCACGGATGAAACATTAAAAATTTATGTGCTCAATATCTAAGCATGATTAAATTTTGAAAAAGTTTAATTTCTAATTGTACTTACGAAAGGAATCAAATTATCCTTTTCTGATGTGATCTTTTACCACGGAGATAGTTTTATGATTGGGTGATGATTTGATAAATAGAATGAGGAGTTGAAAAAGGATGTGGTTTGTTACAAAGCATTTTAAATTCTTATCCTTTCAAATATATAAAATACAGCTTCCAAAATTTTATGAGGAACCTGTAGGCTTTTCTTGGCCCACTAGCGACCTCTACTGTTCCTTAATAACAATATTTCAGGATTTTAAGATGTTGTATTTAGCATTTGTTTCTTTATTTTTCAAATGCAGTTCTATTTCTGGGGTTTTTACATCTTCTACAATCAATGGAATATTGGAATACAGTCAATACAGTTAACACTGGATTGTAGTATGGACCTTTGTTTGCACTTACTGTCTTGTGCTGGAGCTGAGGCTACACAGAAATCAAGATTTCCTGTGTTCTGTGTCTCAGGTATTTTGTATCTCTCACCTGGAATCTAGAGAATACAGATAATCCTGGCGTCTACATAAGCTTTGTCTGTCTTGTTCCCTAGGGTATGCTTTCTCATGCTTATAGATTGAGTGTCTTCTGTGAGTCGAGCACTGTCCAGACAACTTGATGTGTATTGTTGCATTTACCACAACATGACATCCCTAAAATTTAGGTATAAACATTGCTATTTCTTGTAGATTGAGCTTCTGAGAAGGCAGACAGAGTTGGAGGTGAGTGTGCAACAGGCTTATCGGAGTGCTAAGTGTCACACCTGTGGAAGGGATGAGCAGAGGCTGGGGTCAAGCTGATGCTCCCATGAGGGCTGCCTCCGCTGACCATGGGGAGCTCCTGTTGCTATAGTCGGCTCTGGGGCCACAGCTGAATCTTCTTCTCCCTCTTGGACTACATGCTCTAGATGCCCCCTCCCCTCGGCTCGCAATCTTGTCTTTGGGGCTTACCTGGGGGTGGGGCTCAGGCCCCCAAGCCTGGAGGTCCCAGTCCTTGGATACCATGCCTTCTTAGACTGGGGTTGTTACACTTGTCCATTTACTGTCAAAGTTGGACGAGGAAACACCATGAGACACACTTCAGTGTATCATTTGCACATGAAGTGTGATCTTGTGTTTCTGTTGTGTATAGTCGTCTTTTCTGCTGATGTTCAAGTTAATTACCTCTGCTAGGATGGTGGCTCTTCTTGCCTCCTGGTCTTTTGACACAGGAGCCAAGTGTTCAGGTCTCCTCTCTCATCTGGCACAGGAATCGGAACGTTTCTGCTAGATGTGGAATATGCTGTCCCTGAAACTGAAGGAAGGCGTTGTGCTTCGTCCTTTGTTTCAGGAAGTGCAAGATGGAAGTGCAGGTTCATCACTTGGGGAGCATGGTCCTGACGGTGCCCATACCACTGAACCCCTGAGAATTCACTGACACGAGAAAAGCCCCTGAATCATAAGATGCCCACCCTCTGAAGCGGATATATCTTATTCAGAGCTTCAGCATTCTCCTCCCTGCTCATCTGGTTTTGTTACCAGGACATCATTGGTGAAGTGGACCAGGGTGATTTCTGCAGGATGCCCAGATGGTTCTGAGGCAGAATTACAAGTGTAAATGTGTACAGTTGTCTGTGTGAATACAGTGTCTTCTGTCTTTTCTTCTTAGTAAGGATAGAGAGGAATATGTTTGCCAAATCAGTTGCTGTGTACTGTGTACTTAAGTAGTATTAACCAGCTCCAGCAAAGATTTGGCATCCGGCAGAATGGCTAGAATTGGGGCTGTTTGGTTGAGTTTGTGAGAGTCCACTGCCGTCCTCCGCTTTCCTTCTGGTTTCACAGTGACAGAGTGGTGAGTTAAATGGAAGCATTGTAGGAACCGTCAGCCCTGCATACTCGGGTTTTTAAGGGTGGCACTAACTGCTGTCATCCTCCCCAAGTGGGATATTGGTTTTTATTTATCCTGGCCGGGATATGGGGTAGGGCAGACTTAGAGCCTCCATGTGGCTTTTTTACACTGTAGACCAAGGAAGGGATGTGAGCATTTGCCAACGACTTAACATGTCTGCTCCGATTACACATTTAGAGACTGGAGAGTGTCCTCTGGATGTGTTTGTGGACTCGGTGCATACACTCTGAAGCGGACCTGGCCCAGGTGTCTTTTATATCTCACTTCTCTGTATGCCTAGTGTCTAACAGAGGGGCCAGATAATGCTGAGTCTCTCGCATCTTATACTTAGTAACTTGTGAAATATTTGGGTTTTCCCATTTCCCTGGCGTACAGTTAAACTTGAGTAAATGGTCATTGGTCTCCTCGGGGATGGTCTGAGAGATTCATGACTGAATATTTGCTTTGGGGCTGCAGAATCTTCGCTTCCAGGGTCTGGCCTCTCCTTCGATAACATAGTTCTAAGTCTGAAATTGAATCAGGTCCAGGGACTGGACAAGGTATCATGACTTTTATTGGAGCATCTGTCTTTGTCTTCTGACCATTGTTGATTTCTTTGATGGTACAAGTTGAGGTGTATCTGGAAGCCTCCTAGCAGCATGAACAAAGCAGTGGCCCCCATTATAGGGGGCAAAATGCCAGAAATGCCATGGCAGATAACTGAAGAAGGTTTTAAATAAGCAGGCATGCTGGTTGAATATGGATCATACCAGATAGTTTGTGCCCTGGAAGGGCCTGGAGATGCATCATCTAACAAAACACTGAGAAATCATGGGCAGAAAAGCCCCAGCACCACCGAGAAACTGTTTCTATGTCCTCTGAGGTCCAGGGCTACCTTTAGGAAATTGCGTTGCAAGAAACTAACCTGGTGACCCAGTGGTTAAGACTCTGTGCTTCCATCCCTGGTTGGGAAACTGCTAAAATCCTGCATGCCACCAAGAAAAAGGAAATGCCTGTGCAGATCTGCTTCACTGGTAGCAGTGGGGATAGGCCGCCCAAACAGTAGGGGCCTGGAGGTGGCATTTAAACATCAGAAATCAAATTGCTGTAGTTACGGTAACGCATGAGTGAGTTCAGAGGGTCAAGGTTGAGAGGGCTGAGCTGCTGAGAGTTACGGAAATGGTTAGCAGGATATGGCATTTCAGAAGGCAAATTGCCCTGGAGTTACCAGGGCAAATGGTAGCAGATGCTGCTTTCCTCATCTTCTTTTCCTTTTTATTCTTTTTTGCTAGATTCAGAAAATACTACTTCATACAAATTCTTCAGTAACTTACTATACATCTGTTAAACGGGTGCTCAGTTCTGTTTTCTCTCCTTTCTTTTCCCCTCTTCCTTCCACTTCCTCCCTCCCCACCATCTTTTTTCTCTTAGTGTTTGACTAATTTCTGTTGACCTGTCTTTAGATTTACTGATTTGTTTTCTCAACTACGCTCTGATGTCTACTGAGGTCATTAAAGGCATTCTTTATCTTATTTCCAGCATTTTCTTTTGACTCTTAAAAATTTTTTTTAATTTAATTATTTGGTGGTACTGGGACTTAGTTGCAGCATGTGAACTCTGAGTTGTGGTGTGTGGGATCTAGTTCACCGATCAGGCATCGAACCCTATCTCCCTGTGTGAGAAGAAAGTCTTAACCACTAGACCCTCAGGGAAGTCTCAGGGATTCACTGTTTTTAAGGTTTCGTCCTGTATTTTCCAGAGCTGTGCTCTCACAGAGCTGATCACGCCTCTGGGAAAAGGCACTGCAAAGTCTGTTTCTCTTGCTGCATCCCTGGTTGCTCTTCTGGTTCCTACCTGTTTGTGTTGCTCATTTTCCTTACTTTTCATTTTAGGCATTCCTCTGATTTTTTAAAAATCATTCTTCTCTTTCCTCTTGAAACTGTCCCCCTAAGAAACCCATCCACACTTAAGGCTTCATCGTTTCTCCTGGGGGATTATTTGGAAACCTGTCTTGACCTCATGCTTCTTTCCAGGCATCCAGGTCTTCTGTCTTCGCTGTGTGTTTGGGCTCCTCACCGCTCAGGGATCTGGAATTTCACGTTTCTAACATGGGATGTCTCTTCCTTCACACAAGTTCTTTATGCAGTATTTGTATTGGTCATTGAAGTACTTGTCACTTTAAATTCTCTTTTTTCCTGACTGCTTGAGAACATGCTCATTGCTTTTTACCTGGACTGCCCTGTTTCCCAGTGCCTTTTCCAATCTTTTTTTTTTTTTCCAACCTTGTAATTCCACCGTGTCCAGCAGTGCCCCAGTCAGTATCCTAATCTCAGCTCTGATTTTCGTCAGCACTTTCTCTTTCTTGGATCCCTTCAATATTCATCATCCAAATATGTTTTCTGTGACGTGTGGAGGGCCTTGTACAATGTAGGAGCTTAAGTATGTTAACTGAATAATTAATGAGTGTGGAGAGTTGGCAGATTGTGCAGAAGAGAACCACATATTCAGCTGACACAAGGAAAACTTGTTAGGGAGCAGTGGTTGGAACTGGAATTTTGTGAAAAAGCATCAAAGACTGCTCAGGACTATGTTAGGAATTCTAGATCCTGAGGGATGAAGATTATAGTTAATCTTTTGCTATCTTTACAGAATGTTAGGTCCAGTGTAGGAGATGAAAGAAATGTGGGTTCAATTCCTGGGTAGGGAAGATCCCTTGGAGGAGGAAATGGCAACCCACTCTGGTATTCTTAGTGGAAAATCCTGTGGACAGAGGAGTCTGGCAGGCTGCAGTCCATGGGGTCGTGGAAAGTCAGACACAGCTGGGCACACACACAGTGCTAGAGGGCAGGATGGTCTTTAGTGTTGGCATAGAGAAGCACAGTTTGGCTAAAAACTTCTTTTCCTTAAATATAAGAATAATGCTACAGCAGACCCTTGAAGAAAATTAAAACTTCCTCTCCCCACTGAGATACTAAAAATCACTGGTGACCTCTCTGCTAGGGGTGTTTCATTCCCATCCCTGCAGTTGAATCCAATCACTGAGCTGCCTTCTTTTTTCTAATTGTGATTTAAATAAAAACCTCTTCTGATGACTTCTGCCTGAGCACTTGAGTGCCTCACCTGGAGGGCTTCTTACCCTGCAAGTTTCTGGGTCTCATCCCTGGCGTTGCTGCCGCAGGGGGGCTGAGAGGGGCTTAAGAACTTGCACTTCTGCCAAGTTCATGGTCCATGCAGATACTGAGGTCTGGGGACCACACTGGGAGAACGTTTACTCTTCCTCACTGCGTGGTCAGGTGTTCTTTGTAACTTGCAGGCTGATTTCATTCCTCTGAACCCTTTCAAAGGTGTCCCTTCCCTTGCCAAGCCCCCGAGATTGCATGGAGCAGCTCCGACCCTCTGCATTACCTTGATTTCCCCTGCAGCCTGTTTTCACATAATTGAAGCATATTCTGTTTTCTTAAAGGTACCTGTCTGTCTGTGTACATACCATTTCTTCTGCCTGTTTTCCATAGTCCAGCCCTTTGGGAATTTATCTCAGTCTGGCTCCACATTAATTCTTTTAAAAAAAAAATGTTCTTAAATAAGTAATTTGGCTGTGCTGGGTCTTAGTTGTGGTATAAGGGATTTCGTCACAGTGTGAGATACTTAGTTGTAACATGTGGAATCTTGTTTCTTGACCAGTGATTAAACCTGGATCCCCTGCATTGGGAGTATAGCATCTTAGCTGATAGACCACCAGGGAAGTAGGTTTTTTTTTCCCCACTTAATTTTTTTAATTGAAGAATAATTACTTTGCAAATTTTTGTGAATTTCTGTCATACATCAACAAGAATTGGCCATAGGTACACCCATGTACCCTCTCTCCCAAACCTCCTGCCCCATCCCACCCCTCTAGGTTGTCACAGAGCCCTGTTTGAGTTTCCTGAGTCATACAGCCAACTCCCATTGGCTCTCTATTTGACATATGGTACTGCAAGTTTCCACATTACTCTCTCCATACATCTCACCCTCTCCTTCCTCTTCCCCCCTCACCCCCCACCATCTCCTGCCTCATCCATAGGCCTGTTCTCTGTCTGTTTCTCCATTGCTGAAAGCTTTACTTTTGTTTCAGATTTGAAGGCATCATTAACAAAAGAAACCGCTCATTACACCCAAATAAACACTTTCAGTATTTAATAGAGGATTATATAACTTAATTTCAATATACAGTCATCAAAAGAAAAGAGAAATAGAAACAGAGAGAAGAGTAACAACACCAAATTGGGCTGACCAGCATCCAGGCTTAGACCGCATGCTTGGGAGCCCTGAGGAACAGCAGTCTGGAGTCCTAATTGAGAAGAGGTCTTGAGCAGTGTTTCCACTCCACGTGCGAGACTTCAGATTGCAGTTTCTGGGGTTCCCGCTTATAATCCCAGGCCACAAACTGATATCACCATCAATTTGCATGCAAAAATGTAGCGTTAGTTTTACTGTAACCTTTTTACAATGCTGTTTGTTTTATCTTGTGAGTTAAGATGATGCTGTTAAAGTGCTGCATTCAATATGCCAGCAAATTTGGAAAACTCATCAGTAGCCACAGGACTGGAAAAGATCAGCTTTCATTCCAATCCCAAGGAAAGGCAATGCCAAAGAATGTTCAAACTACTGTACAATTGTAGTCATCTAACATGCTAGCAAAGTAATGCTCAAAATTTTCCAAGCCAGGCTTCAACAGTCTGTGAACTGTGAACTTCCAGATGTTTGAACTGGTTTTAGAAAAGATAGAGGAACCAGAGAACAAATTGCCAACATCCATTGGATCATCAAAAAAGCAAGAGTTCCAGAAAAAATCTACTTCTGCTTTATTGACTATGCCAAACCTTTGACTGGGTAGATCACAACAAACTGGAAAATTCTTCAAGAGATGGAAATACCAGACCACCTGACCTGCCTCCTGAGAAGTCTGTATGCAGGTCAAGAAGGAACAGTTAGAACTGGACATGAAACAACAGACTGCTTCCAAATTGGGAAAGGAGTGCATCAAGGCTGTATATTGTCACCCTGCTTATTTAACTTATATGCAGACTGCATCATGTGAAATGCCAGGCTGGATGAAGCACAAGCTGGAGTCAAAATTGCTGGGACAAATATCAATAACCTCAGATATGCAGATGACACCACCCTTATGACAGAAAATGAAGAACTAAAGAGCCTCTTGATGAAAGTGAAAGAGGAGAGTGAAAAAGTTGGCTTAAAGCTCAACATTCAGAAAACGAAGATTGTGGCATCTGGTCCCATCAGTTCCTGGCAAATAGATGGGGAAACAAAACAGTGAGAGACTTTATTTTTGGAGGTTCGAAAATCACTGTAGATGGTGACTGCAGCCATGACATTAAAAGACACTTGCTACTTGGAAGGAAAGCTGTGGCCAATCTAGACAGTGTATTAAAAAGCAGAGATGTTACTTTGCTGACAAAGGTTCATCTAGTCAGAGCTATGGTTTTTCCAGTGGTCATGTATGGATGTGAGAGTTGGAATGTAAAGAAAGCTGAGTGCCAAAGAATTGATGCTTTTGAACTGTGGTGTTGGAGAAGACTCTTGAGAGTCCCTTGGAGAGCAAGGAGATCCAACCAATCAATCCTAAAGGAAATCAGTCCTGAATATTCATTGGAAGGACTGATGCTGAAGCTGAAACTTCAGTACTTTGGCAACCTGATGTGAAGAACCAACTCATTGGAAAAGACCCTGGTGCTAGGAAAGATCGAGGGCAGAGGAAGGGGATGACAGAGGATGAGAGAGTTGGATGGCATCACCAACTCAATGGACATGAGTTTGAGCAAGCTCCAGCAGGAGTTGGTGATAGACAGGGAAGCCTGGTATGCTGCAGTCCATGGGGTCACAAAGAGTTGGACATGACTGAGCGACTGAACTGAAATGTGAGTCACAGGATATCATTAAACCCTGGTTGGCAGGCCTCTAGGGACTCAATTCCAAGACCCCACTACCTTGCTTATTTAAAGTGCTGCCTGACTAGCTGTGCTTTTGGGAGGTAGAGAACACAGGCAGTGCTCAGGCAGAAGCAAGGTCAGAGGTCTTCTCTCCTGCTTCTGAAGCCTGAACAAGACTTCTTCCATTTTAATTTCCCTAACAGAAAGTCCTCACTGCAGATGGTGACTGCAGCCACGAAATTAAAAGATGCTTACTCCTTAGAAGAAAAGTTATGACCAACCTAGATAGCATATTCAAAAGCAGAGATCTTACTTTGCCGACTAAGGTCCGTCTAGTCAAGGCTATGGTTTTTCCAGTAGTCATGTATGGATGTGAGAGTTGGATTGTGAAGAAGGCTGAGTGCTGAAGAATTGATGCTTTTGAACTGTGGTGTTGGAGAAGACTCTTGAGAGTCCCTTGGACTGCAAGGAGATCCAACCAGTCCATTCTGAAGGAGATCAGCCCTGGGATTTCTTTGGAAGGAATGATGCTAAAGCTGAAACTCCAGTACTTTGTTTTGGCCACCTCATGCAAAGAGTTGACTCATTGGAAAAGACTCTGATGCTGGGAGGGATTGAGGGCAGGAGGAGAAGGGGACGACAGAGGATGAGATGGCTGGATGGCATCACTGACTCGATGGATGTGAGTCTGAGTGAACTCTGGGAGTTGGTGATGGACAGGGAGGCCTGGCGTGCTGGGATTCATGGGGTCACAAAGAGTTGGACACAACTGAGCGACTGAACTGAACGGGAAGTCCACCACATTAGTTCTTATACTTTCTTGAAAATTGAGACAATTAATTACTAGAACACTGGTGCAGTTACAGAGATTGTATGAAACAATTAGGTGAGCTGGATTGAGAAATAACATTTATTAACTTGAATGTGCCGTCTAGTACCCGGCTTGAATAATCTCTACTCTCTTTCTATAGACTCATGATTGTGGTCTATTTCATGTACTTTATAGGTCACCCATATACAATTCAGTGATTCAGGTATGTTGACAGACGTGTGCAACCATTAACACAAATCAGTTTTAGAACATTTGGATTACCCCCAAAAGAAATCTTGTACTTACGAGCTGTTATTCCGTTACCCCTTCTCCGCAGGCTCTGGCAACCACTAATTTACTGTCTCTTTAGATTTGTGCTTTCTAGACATTTAACATTAATGGAAGCGTATAACACATGATTTTCTGTGACTGGCTTCTTTTATTGAGCATAATGTTTTCAAGGCTTATCCATGATTATAATGTATATCAGTACTTCATTTTTTATTGCCACATAATATTCCATTGTAAGGGCTCCCCTGGTAGCTCAGCTGGTAAAGAATCTGCCTGCAATGCAAGAGACCCTGGTTTGATTCCTGGATCGGGAAGGTCCCATGGAAAAGGGATAGGCTATCACTCCAGTATTCTTGGGCTTCCCTGCTGGCTCAGATGGTAAAGAATCTGCTTACAGTGTGGGAGACTTGAGTTCAATCACTGGGTTGGGAAGATCCCCTGGAGGAGGGCATGGCAACCCACTGCAGTATTCTTGCCTGGAGAATCCCCATGGACAGAGGAGCCTGGTAGGCTATAGTCCAGGGGTCGCAGAGAGTCAGATATGACTGAGTGACCAAGCATAGCTTTCCATTGTATGGAACAACATTTGATTTATCCCACCATCAACTGATGGACATTTGGGTTGTTTCCAATTTTTGGATGTTATCAATATTCTTTGAACATTCATGTGCAAGATTTTTGTCATGGACATGTATTTTCATTTCTCTTGTGTCTTTACCTAGGAGTGGAATTGCCATACCACATGGTATTTCTATGTTGAGTATTTTGCAGAGCTGCCAAACTGATTTCCAAAGCAGCTATACACCATTTTACTTTGCCACTGGCCTTGTGTGAAGGTTTCATTTTCTCCATATCCTCATTGCACTTGTTGTCAGTCTTAATTTTAGGCCTTCTAACGGTTGTGAAATGGTATCTCATTTGGTTTTGATTTGCATTTCCATAATGATTTGTCGAGCATCTGTTCATATACTTACTGGCCATTTTTCTTTGGAAAAAATATCTGTTGAATCCATTGCCCATATATATATTTATTTATTTAATTTTAAAGACAGATTTGTAGAGTAGTTTCAGGCTCACAGCAAGATTGAGAGGAAGACACAGATTTCTCACGTATATTGTTCTTACACACATGCATCCCATTATCAACATTCCTCACCAGTGTGGTCCTTTTTCTTTTTTCCCTTAAAGCAAGTTATGACCCTACACTAATACATTGTAACCACCCAAAGTCTGTAGTTTACTTTAGGGTTCGCTCTTGTATATGCACTGAGAAAAATGTAACGAAATGTGTCTATCATTACAGTGTTTTCACTGCCCTGAAAATCCTCTGTGCTCTCCTTGTTCATCCCTCCTCCTACTCCAGCCCCTGGCAGCCACTGATCTTTCTCTTGTCTCCACAGTTCTGCCTTTTCCCAAATGTCATGTAGTTGGAATCATACAGTATGTAACCTTTTCTGATTCTTTGCTTATTTTTAAATCGATAGTTTGGTTGGTTGGTGTTGAGTTATTTAGGAGTTTGTACATATTCTAGATATAAATCCTAGATCAGATACATGATTTTCAGATATTTTCTCCCACTCTGGATTGCCTTTTCATGCTCTTGATACTACTGTTTGTTGTAGAAATTTTTAAATTTTGATTTAGTCCAGTTTATTTTTTTTAACCTGTGTTTTTGGTGTTGTATCCAAAAAATCATTGCTAAATCTAATGTCATGTAGCTTCCTCTTATGTTTTCTTCTAAGTTTTTGTTTTAAGTTTTCCACTAAGTCTTTCATCCACTTTCTGTTAATTTTTGTATGGGGTGTAAAGTATGTGGGTCCAGTTTTATTTTTTCACATGTGACTGTCCAGTTTTTCCCAGCACCATCTGTTGAAGAGACTATTCTTTTCCCTTTGAATGGTTTTGGCACCCTTGTTGAAAATCATTTGAACACATATATGAGAGTTTATTTCTGGACTCTGTCTCTTCCGTTGGTTTACATGTCTGTCTTTATGTTATTATAGCACTGTCTTGATTACTTTGATTAGCTTGGAGGTAAATTTTGAAATCTGAAAGTGTGACTTTGTTCTTTTTCAGTATTGTTTTGATGATTTGGAGTCTCTCTTGAGTTTCCATGTGAATTTTAGGGTGGAATTTTCTGTTTCTGGACAAAAAAAAAACATCATTGGGATTTGATAGGGATTACGTTGAATCTGTGAATTCCTTTTGGTAGTGCTCACATCTCAACAATATTTTCTTCCCATTCATGACTCCTAGATGTCTTCTCACTTAGTTATGTCTTTAAGTTCTTTCAGCTATATTTTGTAGTTTTAGTGTACAAATCTTTCATCTCCATGCTGAAGTTTACATCGAAGCATTTTATTCTTTTTGATGCCATTGTAAATGGAATCATTTTTCTTAAGTTTCTTTTCTGATTGTTCATTTTATCTTTGCCCATTTTTTTAATTAGAGTATCTTTTTATTGTTTAGTTGTAAAAAGTTCTTCATATATCTTGCATGCGGTTTCCTTTTCAGATATGATTTATAAATATTTCCTATCATTCTATGTTCTACTTTCTTTACTAATACGAACTCTCTATATGAAGCATAAAAACACTTCTCCCCAAATCTTTTCTTTAAAAATATAGGAAATGAGAAGATATTTTATAA
>SJYC01006650.1:0-61423 GCA_006408675.1 Madoqua kirkii
ATACTTCTTAGCAATTTTTCTATTTGTAAAATGTGGTAGTACATTTTATAGAATATTTAGTGAAAAGTATGTTCATGAACACGGTAATAGCCTAGAAAGTGATATATTAGGCAAGTGGACTATAACTTAATTGTGCCATACAAATAAAATTATACGTTTTTTGAAAAATCTCAAACTTATACATGGGAAAAATGATTCGAAAGAAACCTGCCAAAATGTTTATGGTGGTCATGGAGTAACCAGGACAATAAGTATTTTTTTTTCTTCTTCCTGTCTGTGTTTGCATATATATTTAAGGGTTTTTATTTTTTTTTTAGAGGCTACAAAAAATCTTTTTAAAGAAAGGTAAAAATTGTATGGCCCAGTGGAAAAAGGAAATTGGTAGGAAAACATAACATGTAATGACACAGAATATCAATTCCCACGGGTATCAGTGTATTGTCAACCTAGAGGTTAGGGTAGCACTGTGTTTCATCCTGTCTTCCTGTAGAACTAAAGAACAAGTGTTACCACATCCCCTGCCTGAGTGCTACACACCCTCGTGAAATTAAACAGCAAATCTCTAATAGTTTCCTGTAAATCTCTTGCATGCTCATCCACCTGTAACTGTCTTAAGTTATATAACTGAACCAGTGATACTGGGCTGATTAGTTTCAAATTCCTAAGAGAGCTGTTAGCCACTTAGAGTAAATATGAAGGATGTAGCTGATACTCCGTTGTTAAAAATTGACTTTAGGAGGTCATTTGCTTCATTATAACCCATCCCTTTGTTAGTGTTGAATCCCATCAGTCTATATCACTTCAGAAAATTATGTCTTGTTTCTTATAAACATTAAAATTAAATTTTTTTAATTTGTAAGATTAATGGCTTATTTATTTTATTTTATTTTTACTTTATTCTACATGACAATACTGTATTGGTTTTGCCATACATTGACATGAATCAGCCACAGGTGTACACGATCTCCCAATGCCGAAGCCCCCTCCCACCTCCCACCCCATATCATTTCTCTGGATCATCCCGTGCACCAGCCCCAAGCATCCTGTATCCTGTATTAAACATAGACTGGTGCTTCATTTCTTACATGATAGTATACATGTTTCAGTGCCATTCTCCCAAATCATCCCATCCTCTCCAACTGTATTGATTTTACCATACATTGACATGAATCAGCCACAGGTGTACACGATCTCCCAATGCCGAAGCCCCCTCCCACCTCCCACCCCATATCATTTCTCTGGATCATCCCGTGCACCAGCCCCAAGCATCCTGTATCCTGTATTAAACATAGACTGGTGCTTCATTTCTTACATGATAGTATACATGTTTCAGTGCCATTCTCCCAAATCATCCCATCCTCTCCCTCTCCCTCAGATGCCAAAAGTCCGTTCTATACCTCTGTGTCTCTTTTGTTGTCTCACATACAGGGTCATCATTACTATCTTTCTAAATTCCATATATGCATGTCGGTATAAAATTAATTTTTAAAAGATCCATATCTGCTGAAGAATTTATTTTTTTTCAACAGGCCTTGGAATACTGTTAAATGAATGTATTGTCTGCTCTAATTATCTAATTTAAATTACCACTTTAAGTAGTAGCTTTCTTAACTCATATTTAGTGTGACCACATGAATCAATTTGGTAAAACAACCAGATAATTTACTTTAAAAATCAATTACAGAAGTTGTCTGTGTTAATTGGAGATTGGCGACTGTGTAGGCAGTCATCAATTATCACAACTAGCTGAGCTGTAGAGTATTCCATTTATGATGCTTACTTAGTAGTCATTTAATTTAAACAGAGCTGAAGGGCTTTAAAGATTCCTTCATAGTCATTGTTTCTATTATAAACATTCAGTAGTAATTAGAAATTTGAATAAGGGCTATAGTACAATAAAGTTTTAGTTTAATAATAGCTAAAAATAATTTCTCTGCTGTTTTAGGAGTTGGTAATGCTTCTCTTAGAGCACAACGCTGATACCACTGTTGTTAATGGGAATGGACAGACAGCAAAGGAGGTCACTCATGACAAAGAAATCAGAAACATGCTTGAAGGTAAATATTACAGATCTTACTCTAGACAGCATTTATCTTCATTATAGCCATGGCCCAGGATATAAGTAGAAAATGGCTTCTTAGATGCCAAAATAGATGATGCTGAGCCTGTGCTCCAAAGATAGTGTAATTTGAGAGTCATTGATTGGATGTAAAACTGTCTGAGAGCTTCCTCAGAGCTTTTGAATTCTTACTTTATATAACATTATGGCAAGTTTTAAAAATTCAGTCCCTAGCATAATTAAAAGTAAAAATTAGTGACTTGAGAGAGGATAGCCGAAAGGCTGCAAAAGTGTGATAATGAAGGAATACAGGAGCACAGAACAGGGAAACTGGAAGTGTGTGGTTCCTGGGAGTCATGTGATTCTGGCAAAGGAGCTCTGGCCATTCTGTTATCCCGAGGGCATCATTGTAACACAACGGCCACAGTAACTTCTTCATGGATCAGCTCCATTGCTGGATGAACTTCAAAGATTAAATTACATTTAAGAAGACATAGGAGGGATTTCTCTAAAAATAGTTTAAGGCAAAAATATTTCAATGCTTACATTAGGAAACTTCATTTGTTAGGATTGTTACCCAAATATCCAGGGCTTTGGCTGTAATTATTTTGGGGTAGTATTTCTGTAGGAGAGAAGGGATGATTTCTTATTTACTCCCTTATGAATAAAGGTATTGAATTTTAAGTTGCAGTTTCACACACATCCTGTGTTCTTTCCTTTGCAGTTTAGAGGAGGGCACGAAAATGTTTCATTTGAAGAGCACTGACTTTATTTATTAGTATTTTTATCTATGTACAGAGCACAGTCTTGCTTTTTATTACTTTCCAGTTGGCCTTGAAACCTAAAATCTCCCTTGTTTCTTTAGTTATAAGATAGTGTCTGCTTGTCAGACACCTTTTAAGTCGTATTTCTATTCACTCTGGCATTTAAAATGAACCCTTTCATTTTTAATAAAGAAATCAACACATAACATCTTCTATAAGGCTCGGTATTATGTGATTTTGGGGGAGATTGAACATGCTAGATGTGATCCCTGCCATTTAATAAATCGTGATCTGATTGGGAGGATGAGGTACTGTCTGTAATAAGTATTTGTAATGACTGTTCTGTCATTTTGTTTGCAATAAGATGAGAACCCAGAACGGATGGACTGGGATACTGTGACAAGTTGACATTTAATGGGGCTAGTTGTAAAGACATGCTCTAAGCACCCGACCTCACACTCTTACAACCCAGCTGTGATAAGGGCAAGAGTTTGGTTGACTTGATGGGCTCTATGATTTATCAGCCTACAGCATGATCCTGGCTGGGGAAGTGGAAGTAGAAATCGAGAGATTTTGCTCTGATTCCCTTAGCCAGGTATGATATCATTTGTGGCTAACATGATAAATGGGTAGACTACAGGGAGTGCATCCACAACCTACCAAGACCACACACAGGGAGATCAGAAACCCGATCACAGGTTTGCATGTAGAGGTAAGAAATGTTTCACCCCAGAAGGACAGGCTTTAGTAGATACAACAATCATACTCAAGTACTTCAAGAGCTGTTACATTGGAAGATGGATATTCTTATTTGAGGCTGACCAGGGCTAGCTGATAGTCTAGTTAATGGAGTGCCAGGGAGTTTATCTTTGGGTCCAGTCTATTGTAATAGTGGCCTGGGTTGTCTTAAAAGATGTAGTGAGTTTCCCGGACACTTCTAATCCTGGGAGAGGATAGATTACTACTTCTCAGGCACTAGGAAGGACTCTTCATATCATTTGACTTTTTTTATTTTGAGAAATAGCTAACCTATAGGAAGGTTTGAAGACTAATACAACAAACACTTGTACATTTGCACTTAGTCACCAGTTATTAACATTTTGCTACGTCTGGTTTATATTATTTAATGTTACTTATGTGCGTTTAATTTTTTTCTTACACTATAAGGAAGTAATTTACAGACATGATACTTTAGCCCTAAATACTTCAGTTTGTATGTCTTAAAAACAAGGATATTTCCTTATATAATGATCAACTTCATGACATTTAACATCGATATAATATTACTGTTGTAGAGTGCCCCTCAATTTGGGCTTTTCTCTTCTCATAAAAATTAGATTCAGGCTATCTGTTCTTGGCGTACATTTTAGTTGGCATAGGATGAGGTTGTATGCTTTATACCAATGCATCGTTTTAGGTACTTGATGTCATTTTGTTCTACTATTGGTGAAATTATCTCTGATCACTAGTAGTCCACTGTAAAGGTACTTAGTACATAGTCCCACTTTTATAATTAGTAAATAATCCTTGGGGAGAAAAATTGAGACCGTGGTAAATATCCTGATTACCAGCAAACTTCAAGTCAGTGATTTTAGTGTTCATTGATAATTCTTGCCTGAATCACTCATTACTATAGAAATTGCAAAATGGTGATTTTCTGTTGTTAATGAAGTATATTTGCTAGTTTCTCCCCTGCATTTCAGGTGTACTGCTATTCAACCTACCCCGGGCATGTATGTGAGTGTCTTGTCATAATGCAGTTAGGCTTCATGATCTTTGTGGTCTTCCCTAACTCTGAATTCTGATTGAAAAGAGCTAGTTTACAGTCATATAACATTTAAAATTTAAAGGACAAATTATTTGGGGGGTAGAGTATTGTCTTTAAAAACATTTTTGAGGTATAAATATATAGATAAAAGTACACATTAATAATGTATGGCTTACTGTTTTCACAAGAGAACATATCCATGAAAACAGCACCCACATCAAGGAATAGAATATTACTGGCACTCTAGAAACTTTAAGTCCCTTAAACTGGAGTACTTGTTTTTGTTGGCTAGACCAACAGTCTTTTTTTTCAGTGTCTAGAATGAATATAGGACAGGAACATAAACAGAGTTTTCACCTCTAGATCCTGTTTTCCTTCATTTATGAGCCTAGGCAATCTAGAGAGAAATCATAGGGAAACATAATGACCCTTCCTTAAAGTCTGGAATGATCATTATTAAGCATTGTTTGAGTATTCAGAGACTATTTATTGGCTAAACATGCACTGTGTCAGATACTGTCATAAGTGCCTGGGATACACAGAAGAGTAAGAACAGGTACCTGACTTCAGGCATAACTGTGGGGGTAAAGTGCAGCTCTGGGAAATACATGCAGTAGCAGAGAGGTACGTAGGGGAGGCTAGGGACTGTTCTCAAAAGCTCAGACTGGTGGCTGTAGAACCATTGAGAAGAAGGGCTAATGAGCACCAGTTCCACAGAGAGAAGGCAGCACTAGGGGCTTGTGTGGAGGCTTGGCAGCCTTCCTCCAAGATGGAAAGGGAGGGGATCTGGGTGTGGAAATGAAAATGGGAGAATAGCAGATGCTGGTATATAGTAAGGTTAGTTCTTTAGACAATGCTAAACTGGTTCCAGCTATTCCGGTATTCAAGCTTTGTGTTTCCTGTAGTTAAATGCAGGGGCATGCATCATGTCTTGAACAACTGTTAGTGCATTGTAATTACTATTAATAAATGTTCATTATTTCTCAGGAAGACCTGGGAAACTTTTATATTCCTCCCCAGTAGCCTTTGCAGAGGACGTTATACACATATTTTAAGGGGGATTATTGCTAAAGCCAAAACAGAACTCAGATATAGTAGAAATGAGACCTTATTACATATTCCTCTCTTTTAAACCAGATTGCTCTCAATCC
Organism: Madoqua kirkii; assembly: GCA_006408675.1. Classification (NCBI taxonomy): domain Eukaryota; kingdom Metazoa; phylum Chordata; class Mammalia; order Artiodactyla; family Bovidae; genus Madoqua; species Madoqua kirkii. Next base: position 5,743 of record SJYC01006650.1, read on the forward strand.
CTGCAAGTATGAGCAGCACAGAGTAACGGTAAGAGCAGGTACTCTCAAACCCACCTGCCCAAGTTCAAGTCCCAGCTCCTCCATGTCCTGACTGTGACTTAGGGTTAAGTTCCTTAGGTTAAGTTTCTGCCTCAGTTTCTTCACCTATAAAATTGGCAAAATAGTTATGCTTCAAAGAGTAGCTACACAGATTTAGTGAGTTAATATTTTTTAAGTGTTTTGAAAGGTGTTTGGCATGTAGTAAATGCTATAGTGTTTGTTAAGGACATAAAATATTCTTATAAAAATATGGACTTTATATATAAATCTAAATATATTTATATGGTTTGTATGTCTTAGTGAACATGAATATGAGCAAACTCCAGAAGACAGTGAAGGTCAGGGAAGCCTGGCTTGGTGCAGTCCATGGGGTTACAAAGAGTTGGACACAACTTAGCGACTGAACAACAATAATATCTTCCTATTAACACTGTTTCTTATTATTACTTTTCACATTCTAAAGTTCTGGAAGATATGAGCTCCTCTGCCCACTTAATCTGTCTTTCCAAGGCACATAAATAACAATATTTCAGCATAAAAAATAATTCATAATTATCTATGATGGGTATTGTAGTGAGTAACATACTTAAAGACCTCTGAATTGAAAACATAAATTCATCTGAATGTGAGAGAAGTTCAGCTCTGTAATCTGAAGTCTAAGGCAGTGAGAATAATAATGAAGTCTCACAGCATTTGAATTACAATTCAAAGCATTGAGACTTTTCTCACCACTATCCCTTATTCTTTATACATCTCTGTGATAAATTTGCTAATAGGATCCAGCCTAGAAGTAGAGTAATATGTACCTTTCCTTTTGCAGCTGTAGAAAGGACACAACAAAGAAAGCTTGAAGAATTACTTTTAGCAGCAGCAAGAGAAGGCAGAACGGCAGAACTTACAGCTCTGGTAAAAAAAAAAAAAATGTGTTATTTCTTTACGCTGCGGGAAATTTTTGATCTAATGTTGAGTTCATAACGTAGTCTAATTGTGGGATTACTCAAGATCAGAGTAATAGAACAGAAGTCGTTAAATATCTAAAAACACAGTCGGGTGATACTTTAAGCAGGATTCATTTCATGATGGTATTTTTCTTTGATTTACTTCCGCACTTTCTACTGAAAACCTAATGGTTAAGAATCTGGTTTTTCAAGGTAAACATTTAATGTAAGGATAGTTTTTTTTTTTTTTTCAATGATTAAGCCAATTTGAAATTGACGTGTAGTGTATAGGATCCTATAAAGGATTATCTTTCTCTAATTTTGATGCGTAATTACTTCTGAAAGGTATGCTGTACTTCCAGAAATTAACATACAGACAAGGGACATTAGTTTTGAAATATTTATATCATGTTAGAACAGGCTGAAAACTTTGCCCATTTTATTTTTTTGTCCTTAGGAGACCTACTTTCCAGTTTCCATTTCCTGAAAATAGTCTCATTAAACACAAAACTCTGAATGTGTTCTAAATTCACGACTGAAGCACGCTGTTTGCCTTAAAGTTATTTCAGCTTGTTTGAAAAGACTTCTCTGGTTTCCAAGCATGGGGCCTAAAACGGTTTTTAAACGTTCTGAAATGGAGACTGTAGAGAATTGTTTTTAAAGGCGTCAACCGGGAACAACAAATTCAGTAGCCGTTTAACATTTTCACGTTTAACATTTATGGTTTTGACTCTTCTGAATGGCTCTGGTAGACCAGTTTGTAATTCTGTTGTCACAAGTATGAATTGCAAGACTGGTAGCAGCGAGTGGATCTTCATGGAATCCAGTGCCCTAGCTTGGTGTCTGTTGTCAGGGAAATGTGGGAGCTGAGACCGCACGGCAGCTTGAGGGGAGCGGGCAGGCTGATGTGGGTTCACTGCTTTTCCGAGCAGGAAGCCACTGACAGTCGAGATGCTAGGGAGCCCAGCTGCCCAGGCTCAGGAGTGGGAGGGTCCACCTGAATTATCCATTATGTGATTTTATGGGAGAAAGTCTGTCTTCGGCATAAAATTCACATTGCATTTCTTCAATTGTTAGCTCAACAGGCCGAATCCTCCTGATGTTAACTGTTCGGATCAGTTAGGCAACACACCCTTGCATTGTGCCGCTTACCGGGCTCATAAACAATGTGCCTTAAAGCTTCTAAAAAGTGGAGCAGACCCTAATCTGAAGAACAAGAATGGTAAGCATGTTGGTGATAGCCATTGATGGTCATTTTGAAGTTATAAAAAAATAAGTGTTTCGTTTTAGTATCCAGCCTGTGTTAAACTGCTTTATTTTGAAGTCAAGGCATTTATACAAAAGAAAAAATTTATTGATTTACTTCCCCATTAAGACCTAAATGTTTAATAATGCCTATTTCACCTGAGGCACTAAAGATGGCTTAAAATCTGATTATGTACTTCCAGAAATTAACATACAGACAAGGGACATTAGTTTTGAAATATTTATATCATGTTAGAACAGGCTGAAAACTTTGCCCATTTTATTTTTTTGTCCTTAGGAGACCTACTTTCCAGTTTCCATTTCCTGAAAATAGTCTCATTAAACACAAAACTCTGAATGTGTTCTAAATTCACGACTGAAGCACGCTGTTTGCCTTAAAGTTATTTCAGCTTGTTTGAAAAGACTTCTCTGGTTTCCAAGCATGGGGCCTAAAACGGTTTTTAAACGTTCTGAAATGGAGACTGTAGAGAATTGTTTTTAAAGGCGTCAACCGGGAACAACAAATTCAGTAGCCGTTTAACATTTTCACGTTTAACATTTATGGTTTTGACTCTTCTGAATGGCTCTGGTAGACCAGTTTGTAATTCTGTTGTCACAAGTATGAATTGCAAGACTGGTAGCAGCGAGTGGATCTTCATGGAATCCCAGTGCCCTAGCTTGGTGTCTGTTGTCAGGGAAATGTGGGAGCTGAGACCGCACGGCAGCTTGAGGGGAGCGGGCAGGCTGATGTGGGTTCACTGCTTTTCCGAGCAGGAAGCCACTGACAGTCGAGATGCTAGGGAGCCCAGCTGCCCAGGCTCAGGAGTGGGAGGGTCCACCTGAATTATCCATTATGTGATTTTATGGGAGAAAGTCTGTCTTCGGCATAAAATTCACATTGCATTTCTTCAATTGTTAGCTCAACAGGCCGAATCCTCCTGATGTTAACTGTTCGGATCAGTTAGGCAACACACCCTTGCATTGTGCCGCTTACCGGGCTCATAAACAATGTGCCTTAAAGCTTCTAAAAAGTGGAGCAGACCCTAATCTGAAGAACAAGAATGGTAAGCATGTTGGTGATAGCCATTGATGGTCATTTTGAAGTTATAAAAAAATAAGTGTTTCGTTTTAGTATCCAGCCTGTGTTAAACTGCTTTATTTTGAAGTCAAGGCATTTATACAAAAGAAAAAATTTATTGATTTACTTCCCCATTAAGACCTAAATGTTTAATAATGCCTATTTCACCTGAGGCACTAAAGATGGCTTAAAATCTGATTCCTACCCTCAAGGGGAGGAAATGTATAGTTCAGTTCAGTCACTCAGTCGTGTCCGACTACTTGCGACCCTATGAATTGCAGCACGCCAGGCCTCCGTGTCCATCACCAACTCCCAGAGTCTACACAAACTCATGTCCGTTGAGTCAGTGATGCCATCCAGCCGTCTCATCTCCTCTGTCATCCCCTTCTCCTCCTGCCCCCAATCCTTCCCAGCATCAGGGTCTTTTCCAATAAGTCAGCTCTTCTCATGAGGTGGCCGAAGTACTGGAGCTTCAGCTTTAGCATTATTCCTTCCAAAGAAATCCCAGGGTTGATCTCCTTCAGAATGGACTGGTTGGATCTCCTTGCAGTCCAAGGGACTCTCAAGAGTCTTCTCCAACATTACGGTTCAAAAGCATCAATTCTTCGGTGCTCAACTTTCTTCACAGTCCAACTCTCACATCCATACATGACCACTGGAAAAACCATTGCCTTGACTAGATGGACCTTGGCAAAGTAATGTCTCTGTGTTTTAATATGCTGTCTAGGTTGGTCATAACTTTTCTTCCAAGGAGTAAGCGTCTTCACGGCTGCAATCACCATCTGCAGTGATTTTGGAGCCCCAAAATATAGGTTCTTGTTATTTGTGGTAGTTTTGTTCTATTAATACAATGTTGCTGGGACCTCTGAATTAGTGGATACTGAACCATTGCTCATAAGGGAAATACAGAATGAGGCTCTATAAGCCTTTGGTCACAGCATCCCATCCCAGATCACACATAACCTTGTTTTATGTGAGCCTCTGTGTAAAAACACCATATTTAATGTATATTATTTATGATTTACACTGAGCTCACTACCAGGAACATCATATCTCAAGCCTGAACTAAGATCCTGTAACATGTATTCTATCTGGAAGGCACGTCAGAGGCTTCTTGAGCTTATGAGCACTAGACAGCCCTTCATCACCATCCTTGGGGGCTGGTTTCAGCAGTGAAATCACCAGAAACAAGAAGCAAGAAGGGTGAAAAGTGCGGCGCTAGGTAGACTGTGACGAGGATGCCTGTTTACAGTCTGAGAGCTGAGACAAAAGGGCAGAGCATCAGCCTTTCCACTTCAGGGAACTAATGCATCAGAAGACTCAAATTTTTTTCTCTTAAAAAAAAAAGTTTATTTAATCAGCCTTGAAGGCACCTAGTTTGTGTATGAAAAAAGGCAGTAAAATGGCAAATATACAGGGATCATGATGGGTAGAAACATGGAGAGGTGGGAAGAAGACTCCAATGTTTTATTAATCTGGATGTGTCTGTGAATGACCAGAAAATTGCCATGAGTATTGATTGGTGATTAAAATAAATTTTAACAGTAGGCAAGTTTGTAAATGTGGAGTTCTCAAATAAGGAGGATAGACTTATATACTCAGGACAGTGTCGATGACAGAGTTGGGTAACCTTAAAAGAAGCTGCCGAGTGTGCCTTGGGTATTCAGTGGAGGGACATCCCAGTAGGGCTGCTCCACATTCCCTTTTGTGGACCTGGAGGACTGGAATTTACAGTTCCTGAGAAGGGGAAGATGGTAGGAGGGGTAGGTGAGCAGATGCTAAGAATTAGGGGCTTGGTTTTTAAGACATTACAATTTTGAAACACTGTCATGTAATGCACATGATACAGTTGGAAAAAGAACTTTGAGTCTAGGTGGGAGGGGTCTGGGTAGAGATACAAATTTGGAGATCATGTGTAAAAGTTCCATCTAGATGGATCAAAGAAATGAGCATAAGAGTTAAAACCATAAACTGTAGAACAAAATGCAGGAGAAAATCTTGGTTATCTTGGGTTTTACAAAGATTTCTTAAATATGACACAAAAAAGTGATAAAATATTGATAAATTGAACTTTGTCAAAATTACAACATTTTCCTCAACAGATACTGTTATGAAAATACAAGTTATGGGAGGAAATATTGGCAAAACATATACAACAATGAACCTCTATCTAGGATATATACAGAACCTTTTATAACTCTAAGAGGAAGATAACCCAGTTCTGAAAAGTTTCAGCCATTTCACCAAAGATACACAGATGGCAAAAGACACATTAAGATCCATATAGAGGTATAGAACTTAAAATCATTTCCATGAAAAAGGTGCATTCACATAAATACGGGGAGTATATACCGTGATGTTTATTTCAGCTCTATCTAAAATATTAAAAAGGTAGACATAAGCCTAACAGCTCAAATCAGCTGAGGTTTGCTTTAATACTTGCAGTAATACTAAAATCGAGAGAACAGGGCCTACTTACATCAATGTGGATAAACAAAACAATGAGCAAAGAAAGGAAGTTGTTAGCATAATAGATAAGCCATTATTTCAATATTAACACCATACTGAACACGTAAAAGCACTTCATGGGGGATTTCCCTGGTGGTCTAGTGGCTAAGACTCTCTCTGGTCCCAATGTAGGGGGCCCAGGTTCGATCCCTGGATGGCTAAGAGTCCACATGCTGCAACTAAGACCCAGTGCAACCAAATAAATAGACAAAAAGAAAAAAAATTTTAAAAGCACTTTATGGGTACATTCCTATATAAAAAAGTGGAAATACACACTTGAGAATAATGATACTGCCAATTTGTGTCATCAAAAAAATGAAAATAATAAAGCTGGAAGTGGAGAAGAATCATCATGATTACCTTTGAAAGTTAGTAACAGTTTACAGAATGATTGAAGGGTAAACTTCTAAAAGTAATGGAAGGTAGATACAGATATTTGGAAAGTTCAGCATGTCTGTTAAAAGATGTTAGTGTGTTCTTGATAAAAGTTAAGATGGTGCTTTCTGAGAAAGTATTTTTTTCTTACTATAAGAGTAAGAAAAATATATATTTTTTAATTTATTTTTTTAAAAATAAGAATTTTTCTTATTCTACTACCATAAGAGTAATAGTGTCTGCATTTTAGGAAGTTTTAAAAACAGAAAAAGAACATAAATTACTCCAATACAGCCTCTGGTATTTTGGCATATTATATACCATTTGGATTTATTCTCATACTTATTTTTGAGCATTTTTTAAAGTTTCAAAGCATGCTTCTTTTTTGTGACCAAAATGAGGAAAATGAAGACACTGAAAAAGTATAATCACCTCTACCCAAACATCCAAAGATTTAGATTTTAGTTGCTGTTCTATGGTAGACTAGATTTTTAAAATTTAAAATAATACATACCAACTCGAGAGTGTAAGCAAAAGAAGGATCATGCATTATTAGTATAAGAATACAGAGGTGTCTCTCTGTATTTCAAACAGGAAATGCTGTTCACCATCAGAGAAAGTTTTAAAAACAGAAAAAGAACATAAATTACTCCAATACAGCCTCTGGTATTTTGGCATATTATATACCATTTGGATTTATTCTCATACTTATTTTTGAGCATTTTTTAAAGTTTCAAAGCATGCTTCTTTTTTGTGACCAAAATGAGGAAAATGAAGACACTGAAAAAGTATAATCACCTCTACCCAAACATCCAAAGATTTAGATTTTAGTTGCTGTTCTATGGTAGACTAGATTTTAAAATTTAAAATAATACATACCAACTCGAGAGTGTAAGCAAAAGAAGGATCATGCATTATTAGTATAAGAATACAGAGGTGTCTCTCTGTATTTCAAACAGGAAATGCTGTTCACCATCAGAGCGGATGGAATCAGGAAACAGGATGCTCTTAGGTCCCAAGGGGGCTGCCGCTCATTGTATATGTGTGTGTCTCTTCACTGTGTGGTCCCTCATTTCTGTCTCTTAGCAGATGAGTTTGTTTTCCGTTGTACATGAGGGAAGATGGCTGCCTGGTAGCTACATTCAGTGGATCATTGTCCGCTAACCACAGTTTTAAGTGGGAGGCAGTGTGATGGCGCCCGCTTGTGTTAGGTGCCCACCATTGGTACAGTCAGTAGGAGTTGGGGTGGAGGTACAAACACGGTGGCTGGGGTCTTCCCCTGAAGGGTGTAGAAAGGGCAGAGGGTGCCCAGAGGATGGTGATAAGTATGGGCTGGCAAACACCTAAGAGAGTATCTACCATTCTTTCTAGTTTGTGGCTTGTAAATAGAGTTGACATATTAAAATCCTACTTATATTAAGCATCAGCAGTTTTCCATGTTGTTCTTGAAGCATGATCTTCATAGCTCGCCTTCTGTGTAGTATTTTGTGTGGGTATAATGTGCTCCATGTCCCCCCAAACCTTCAGTGATAAGAACAATGACCATTTCTATATTTTTTATGACTAAATTTTCCAAGTCTCTTAAAACAAAGATATTTTAAGTCAAACTTGTTGGTCCTCCTCTTTGATTTCTTCTAAAACCACTAAGCTTAGGCAGCAGTTGAGGCATATCCGATTCTGTTCTCCCCTAGTGTGTCTGTGGCACGTCTATTCAGCACATGCCGAGCCTCTGTTGTGTTAGTTACTGGCGACCCAAAAGTGAGCAAAATCTGTCTCCACGCTCTTGGAGCTTGTGTTCTGGTGGGAGGAGACAGACAAAGCAAAAAAATACGTTCAGTGTCGGGCAGCGATGTGCGGAAAAATAAAACAGGCCGAAGGAATAGAGGGTGAGTCAGTGGGGCTGATGTTTTGGGAAGCAGGGAGGGAAGGGAAGGTCGCTCTGAAGTGACCTTGAGCAGAGAGCCAGACCGAGGATGGGAGGGAGCCCTGGTGAGGGATTCAAGCAGAAGAGCAGTGAAAGCAAAGGAAAGGCCAGTGTGAAAGCTCTTGGCATATTTGAGGAAGAGAGCCGCTTGGGTGCCTAGAAGGTGCTCATCAGGGAGAGTGGTAACTCCAGACAATAGCCAGAGGCTCAGCCCTGCTGGCCAGTGTGGAGGGTTTTGAGCAGAAAAGGTGATGTGAGCATGTACTTAGGATGTGAGACCCTCAACTTGCTAATCACTTACCTCTGCACCCTTCATCAGAGCATCCATCCATTCCTCTTCCATTGTTCTGTTACCCCTTTCTCATCCACTTGAAGAACTGACTGGGTGATTTCTGTACTCACTCATTGCCTCATCTGTCACCTTCCTTCACCAGTGTTGCACGTTTAATGTTTGTTTTTCTAAGATTTTATTAGCTGGCAATCTTTCCCCGTACTATTCTTTGTTGAGGATTTTCCTTGACAGTCTTTCCTTAACTGTTTTTCCAAATGGCCTTAATTTTCTTAGGTTCTTAGTAAAAATGCTGTTGGCCCCTAATTGAGATTGCATTCTTTGTAAATTAATTTGAGCCGTGTTGACATTTATATTTGGTTTTCCCATTAAGGGCCAAGTCTGTATCATGCAAAAATTTAAAAACCGGATCATTCCTGTTTTTTTCTTTATTTTGTTGTGGTTGATAAGAGGTGGTACAATTCTGAAATAGCTGGTTATGGTGCCCAACCAGGAAAGGAGGCCGTTCAAAAACATTTTATTAAATTCTCACCATGTGCTAGGTACTGTGGACATTGAATCCAGAAATGAGGGCTCTGTATGTCATCTGGTGGGAATGAGTTCAGAATTTGTTTTTGGCGTTAGGATAGTCAATGTATGGCAAAACCAATGCAGTATTGTAAAGCAAAATAAAGTAAAAAATAAATAAAAATAAAACCTTAAAAAGAAATCACATTGTCCTCTCTACCTAAAGGAATAGTTTCTCAAAAGTGCTCTGTAGATAGAATAAAAATAGCAAGTTGCCAGAGCTTTTCAGAAGACATCCTTGTATGTGCTGGCTAGAAAACCTAAGGTGATTATCAGTTGCTCAGTTAACATTTTAAAAAGTTTTTCCCTACCGAGAAAGTAATCTGTGGCCAGTCTAAGTTTTATCCATCAGCAGTCTGATAAATCTACCTCAAAAATAAATCTCAAACCCATGTACTTTTCTCCATACCTACCTCCATTTTGCTACTAACTCTCTAGTTTAAGCCACCAGTGTCTCTTTTTAAAAATCAATCTTTATTGAGTATGGTTGATCTGTAGTGTTTTAGTTTCTGCTTTTCAGCAAAGTGAATCAGGTATACATACCCACATATCCACTCATTTTTAGATTCTTTTCACATATAGATCATTACAGAGTATTGAGTAGAGTTCCCTGTGCCCTACAGTAGATTATTAGTTATCTATCTCCAGCAATGTATGTCAACCCCAGTCCCCCAGTTTACCCCCCTGGGTGACCATAAATTTGTTTTCTATACCTGTGACTCTATTTCTGCTTTATAAGTTCATTTGTACCATTTTTAAAAAAATTTCACATATAAGCAATGTCATATGATTTTTGTCTTTCTTTGACTCACTTCACTCAGTATGAAAATCTCTAGGATCGTCAATGTCACTGCAAATGGCATTATTTCATTCCTTATTTGTGGCTGAGTAGTATTCCATTGTATATATGTACCACATCTTTATCCATTCTTCTGTGGGTGGACATTTAGGTTGTTTCCATATCCTCCTGGCTGTTGTAACTAGGGCTACAGTGGACACTGGGGTGCGTGTATCTTTTTGAGTTACAGGTTTTATCCAGATACATGTCCAGGAGTGGGATTGCTGGATCATATGGTAGGTCTGTTTTTAGTTTTTTAAGGAACCTCCATATTGTTCTCCATAGTGACTGCACAAACATATATTCTCACCAACAGCATAGGATGGTTCCTTTTTCTCTACACCCTCTCCAGCATTTATTGTTTGTAGATATTTGGTGATGATGGCCATTCTGATCAGTGTGAGATGATATCTTGTTATAGTTTTCATTTTCATTTCTCTGATTTTGAGCATCTTTTCATGTGCACCTTTGCCTGTGAGAAATGTCTATTTAGATCTTCCATCCATTAAAAAAATTTTTTTTTAAAATTTTGACCTTCATGAGCTGTTTGTATGTAACTAGTATCTTTCACCTGGACCTTTGCTTTGTAACTTGTATCCTTGCTTTTTTCTTGCTCACATTTATAAGCTTTCCCCACACAGGCACTGTAGAGATTTTTTTTTTTTAATTTTTATTACAGAAATTATCAGAGCTTAAAAAGAGTATAATTGATGTAGAAATTATCCTCTCTCAGGCATTATAAATAATTCACTCACCAGATGTCATATTTTGTCTATAAGTACTTAAATTCTTTTTTACAAGATATGGTCTTCTTTTAAAAAAAGTCATGTGATAGTTGCACAACTCTGAATATACTAAAAACCATTGAATTGTACACTCTAAATGAGTAAATTATATGGTGTGTGAATTCTCTCAATAGAGCTATTAAATAGCCACAATGGCCCTATCCTGTTAATAACTTCATAATTTCTCAAAAATCATCAAATAGCTAAAGTCCACATTTCCCCAGATATTGTTGAAAAGTTCTTTTAACATACTGTGACAGAGTTTGAAACATAAGTCAGATCATGTTATTCTTTTAGCTGAAACCTTTCTGTGGCTTTCCATCATATTTAGGATAAAACCCAGACCCCTTGTACTGGTTCACAAAGGTCTGACCTACAGCAAGCCTCACAGGATGTGGCTTCTCTCTGCCTCTGCCTCTCTCTCGCCCACCTAACTGTTGCTGCCTCAGGGCCTTTGCATCCATTGTTGCCTCTGCTTGCAGGGCCTCTCCCCTGGATTCTCATGAGGCTGGACCCTTTCAGTTTAAACATCCTCCCTCAAAAGACTTTCCTCATCAATCTTCTGGTCTCCAATCTGAAGTGGCATCTCAGTCATTCTTTTTCAGAACATTCACTTAAAAATGTTGGCACAGCGTGGGTGGTGGTGGTTTAGTTGCTGAGTTGTGTTTGACTCTTTGCGACCCAATGAACTGCAGCACGCCAGGCCCCTCTAACCTTCACTGTCTTCCGGAGCGTGCTCAGACTCATGTCCATTGAGTCAGTGATGCCGCCCAGCCTTTTCATCCTCTGGCCGCCGCCGCCTCCTGCCCTCTGTCTTTCCAGTGAATTGGCTCTTTGCATCAGGTGGCCAAAGTATTGGAGCTTAATTCTGATCAGTGTGAGATGATATCTTGTTATAGTTTTCATTTTCATTTCTCTGATTTTGAGCATCTTTTCATGTGCACCTTTGCCTGTGAGAAATGTCTATTTAGATCTTCCATCCATTAAAAAAATTTTTTTTTAAAATTTTGACCTTCATGAGCTGTTTGTATGTAACTAGTATCTTTCACCTGGACCTTTGCTTTGTAACTTGTATCCTTGCTTTTTTCTTGCTCACATTTATAAGCTTTCCCCACACAGGCACTGTAGAGATTTTTTTTTTTTAATTTTTATTACAGAAATTATCAGAGCTTAAAAAGAGTATAATTGATGTAGAAATTATCCTCTCTCAGGCATTATAAATAATTCACTCACCAGATGTCATATTTTGTCTATAAGTACTTAAATTCTTTTTTACAAGATATGGTCTTCTTTTAAAAAAAGTCATGTGATAGTTGCACAACTCTGAATATACTAAAAACCATTGAATTGTACACTCTAAATGAGTAAATTATATGGTGTGTGAATTCTCTCAATAGAGCTATTAAATAGCCACAATGGCCCTATCCTGTTAATAACTTCATAATTTCTCAAAAATCATCAAATAGCTAAAGTCCACATTTCCCCAGATATTGTTGAAAAGTTCTTTTAACATACTGTGACAGAGTTTGAAACATAAGTCAGATCATGTTATTCTTTTAGCTGAAACCTTTCTGTGGCTTTCCATCATATTTAGGATAAAACCCAGACCCCTTGTACTGGTTCACAAAGGTCTGACCTACAGCAAGCCTCACAGGATGTGGCTTCTCTCTGCCTCTGCCTCTCTCTCGCCCACCTAACTGTTGCTGCCTCAGGGCCTTTGCATCCATTGTTGCCTCTGCTTGCAGGGCCTCTCCCCTGGATTCTCATGAGGCTGGACCCTTTCAGTTTAAACATCCTCCCTCAAAAGACTTTCCTCATCAATCTTCTGGTCTCCAATCTGAAGTGGCATCTCAGTCATTCTTTTTCAGAACATTCACTTAAAAATGTTGGCACAGCGTGGGTGGTGGTGGTTTAGTTGCTGAGTTGTGTTTGACTCTTTGCGACCCAATGAACTGCAGCACGCCAGGCCCCTCTAACCTTCACTGTCTTCCGGAGCGTGCTCAGACTCATGTCCATTGAGTCAGTGATGCCGCCCAGCCTTTTCATCCTCTGGCCGCCGCCGCCTCCTGCCCTCGGTCTTTCCAGTGAATTGGCTCTTTGCATCAGGTGGCCAAAGTATTGGAGCTTCAGCATCAGTCCTTCTAATGAATATTCAGGATGGATTTCCTTTAGGATTGATTGGTTTGATCTCCTTGCTGTCCAAGGGACTCTCAAGAGTCTTCTCCAGCACCAGAGTTCAAAAGCATCAGCTCTTCGGCCCTTAGCCTTCTTTATGGTCCAATTCTCACAGCCATACTTGATACCTGTAAAACCCATAGATTTGAGTTTATAGACCTTTGTCAGCAAAGTGATGTCTCTGCTTTTTAGTATGTTGTCTGGGCTTGTCATAGCTTGGGTTATTATTTGCTGTATTCTGTTTTATTAATTTGTCTGTCCCTTTTTCTGTATCACCGCCCCCCTCCCCAATTTTTTTCTGTCCTGTTCCCTGATGAATCCCCAGTGCCTGAAATATTGTCACATAATAGACTCATTAGACAATTTTACAAAAAATTGTCCTACACATACCAGGTGATTGGTATTTATAAAAAGTTTGTTTGATAGAATGTGTCACTTCCTGTGTAGAGTTATTTCTTCAAAGGCCTAGGCTTTTTTTTTTTTTTAATTTGTAAATATCTTTTGTTTCTCTGGGCTTCCCTTGTGGCTCAGATGGTAAAGGATCTGCCTGCAATGCAGGAGACCCACGTTCAGTCCCTGGTTAGGGATGATCCTCTGGAGACAGGAATAGCTACCCACTACAGTATTCTTGCCTGGAGAATTCCATGGACAGAGCAGCCTGGTGAGTTACAGTCCGTGGGGTTGCAAAGAGTCAGACTCCACTGAACGACTAACACTTTCGCTTTTGTTTCTCTAGGGATTGGAAACTCTTGAGGGTATGAGATGATTGTTTAGTTTGCATCCTTCACATAGTGCTCACTTCAGAACTCATTAAATAATTTACACACAAATCTGTTTTTGTCATTTGGCACAACACAGAGTGCTTGTGTGTGTAAGCTTGAGAAAGTTACCGTGACACCTTGCTGCTGGTTTCATTCTCTGTGATCCCTTTTTCCTTTTGTCCTCAGTTGTGGACCATCACAGACTTAGTCTGTGAGGTGTCTCTGCCTCCTGTTCTCTAGCGAGATAGCTTAAGAGCAGCTGTGATAAGCTGAATATGCTCCCCCAGTGATGTGGTTAGTTGAGTATCTGGAGATAGCGAGAGAATCCTGAATTCTCCAGGTGGGCCCAGTGTAATCATGAGGGTCCTTCCTTTTGGGGAGGAGGCAGGAGGATCAGAATATTGAGAGAGAAAAAATGTAAACAGGAGTTGGAATGATGCACTTTGAAGATGGAGGGAGGGACCACAAATCAAGGGATGTAGGCGACCTCTGGAAAAGTCAAAGAAAGAGATGCTCCTCAAGAGTCTCCAGAGGATGGCAGGCCTGCCAGCAACCTGGTTATTGGCCCAGTGAAACTGAGTGTGGATTCATGACCTCCCCAGGTGTGAGGGAGTCATTTGTATTGTTTTAACCCACAACATGCGTGCTAAGTTGTTTCAGTCTTGTCTGATTCTGTGCGATCCTACGGACTGTAGCCTGCCAGGCTCCTCTGTCCATGGAATTCTTCAGGCAAGAGTATTGGAGTGGGTTGCTGTGCCCTCCTCCAGAGGTCTTCCCACCCAGGGATCGAACCCATGTCTGTTACATCTCCTGTATTGCAGGGGTAATTTTTTGCAATAGCAATAGGAAACTGATGGGTTGACTTTGGGCAAGAAAGCCTGAATGATCGCAGAACTTATCCAGAGTGTTCAGAATGTAGTTTGACTTGCTGGCTTACCAGTTACTGAAAAAGAGGCTGTAAAGGATTGAGATGGCAACATCAGGCAGGTCATTTGGGTCGTAGGCGTAGGAAAGATGCCGTGCTGTCAGAGCAGCATCAGTTTTATAGTAAAATTAAGCTCTTGATGGCTTGCTGTCTTGTATTTACACAGATCAGAAGCCTCTTGATCTTGCCCAGGGTGCTGAAATGAAACATGTTCTTGTTGGCAATAAGGTATGTGGCAATGGATTGCATTTGTATATGTAGAAAAAAAATTTGAGTTCTTGAAACACATAGATGCACTTTTAACAAAAACATGTTTTTTTTTTTTTAATAGATCGTACACAAAGCTTTGAAACGATATGAAGGTCCTCTCTGAAGGTAGGTTGAAATGCGTTTTTAATTATAATACTGGGAAAGAAGATTTCTTATGTGATCTCTTGTTAAAATTTGTTTTCATTATTTTCTGAAGTATGTGATTTAGTAATTATTTGATCTTATAATGTAAACCATTGTTATATTGCTGGACTTCATTAGGCATCCAGTGATTGTAGCAATTAACTGTCTCTTGTGTTGGTCTGACACTTTTAGGTGGCCAAGTTTGTACAGAGCAGAGTGGAGGGATTTGTTTTCTTAAGAATAGGATTACATTATCATTTTTGTTATGAACATTGATCTGTAGAAGACTCAGGAGGAATTTAATATTTAAATTGTCACAGAGTACACATGTAAAATCTTTCTGGTTATAAACATTTCTTTGCATTTTAGAGTTCAGTTATTTTCTAGAATTAACTATTTTGGAGCACGTAGTTTCTTCTACATTTGAAAGCGCTCCTTCTGTATATTTATGTACATGTCTACTCGTAGTGTATAAAATTTAGGATAATTTTCTTTTTTTAGAAGCTCTTTCAGAACTTTGAGGAAATTGTCTTTGAAGCCCACAACTGATGCATTTCCCTGTAAATATCCTAGCACAGTATTGTCAGAACTATCAACCGTGTTCATTGTTGATCCTACCAATATGGCATTGCTTCTGTTCCTGTCACTCGGTAGGGTATGTTTTCATTTCTGCACTCAGTTTCTAGGTAATGTTTGATCATTTCTGAGTGTGCAGTGGTACTGTCAAGATGAAAGCTCAGCTAGAACTATCATAATTTAATTACTTTTTATCAGTCAAGTATTTGAATCTAGATGTATCAGCTTGGAAAAATCTTTGTTATTTTCCCCTTAGAGTTCAAGGTTTTTTGGCTGGAGGTTATTCTGGGTAGTGTTAGAACATGGAGTCCTCTCATGGTATAGGAAACAGTAAGTATTATGTTTCATACTTTATTACTTCTTGAGTTTCAGCATCTGCATTTTGAATGATTAAAACTTATCACTAATCTCTTTTCCTTTTGCCTGATAATTTATATTTATTTTGAAGGCCTGATGCAGTCCATAATGCTTATCGCCAAGGATGCAAACACCTAACTCAAGCTGTATGCACGGTAGGATGACACACATATCTTTCGCTTAAACTGTGAACTCAGTCCTGCAAGTGACGGTGCTCAGTCATTGGAATAAGCAGCTTTGTCAAATCTTGGGGGTGGAAAGCATGTGTGCAGTTTGGCCCTCCCTATCTGTGACTTAATTCCAGAAAGTTCCAAAAAGCAAAACTTGAATTTGGATGCACCAGCAACTATTTACATAGTGTTTGCATTGTAATAGGAATTATAAATCTGGAGATGATTTAAACCAAGCCAGAGTTGTGTGCAGATACTATGCCATTTTATATAAGGGCTTTGTGCTTCCATAGATTTTGGTATTCTACTCATATATCTGTCACCCACAGATACAGAGGGATAACTGCATATGCTTTTACTTGAGAACAAGTAAAGTTGTGGACTTCCATTTAAAAACTATAATCAACTTTTTTAAAAAGTCTGTGTATTGTGGGATAAGAGAAGCATGATCCAAAAACATTTATACAGAACGTTTACCATTTTGTATGTGTACGTATTAATGTGTATGCACGTAGATATCTGTATATGTCCATGTACATGTGTCTTTGAATGTGGGTGCATCTCGATAATGAAAATTTTTCTGGTGGTAAAATTTAAAGCCTGTATCAAAATCAGGATGTTTAGGTTCTCCATAATCCCATCTGGCTGTTTTACTTTTACCAGCCAAGAGAAGAGAGTTTTTCCTCCGTGAAGATTAGTCTGACTGGAGCCTGGGCACACTTGTTAGCTTGCTGCTTCAGTTTCTCTAGGGCTGTCAGCATGCCACAGCGGTGCACCCTTTTATAAAGCATAGGCCTCAGGACTTCCCAGGCAGTCCAGAGGCTAAGACTTTGCAGTTCCAGTACTTTCACTGTGCAGGGTGTGGGTTCGATCCTTGGTCGGGTAACTAAGATCTCACGTACTGCACAGCCAAAAGTAAAAGATAGCACCATTTAAAAACAAAAACAACAACAAATCCAGCGCCCACCTTTCTATGTGAACACTCCTGGGGGACCAGCAGCGCCACCCTCGAGATGTCATGGGCTCGGTCCCTCGCCTCTGCAGTCCAGCCTCCTTACACACCTGCTCCCTCGGTGTCCTCACACCTCTTTCTCCCATGCATTGGACCGGAGGGCCAGGGAAGTGCTGTCTAGTCTCAGCCATCCAAACTTCTCTTTTGTTGGTGCTTCCCAGCCATTCTCATCTGTTCCGGCTTTTGATTCATTTACTGAACTCAAAGGTTTTTCTCAGTTGGGTTCTTTCTCTTTCTTTTTTTGGTTGTTCTTTCTCATTCTTGTCTACCTTAAAAAAATCACAGAAGTTGTTCCCCTGATCCTTTTAAAATTTCCTGATCTTTAATTTCTTTAGAATTGCTTAGATCCTTCTATGTTTCGCTTCACCTTGTTTATAGTTTTTGCTTCTTCTATAAACATGTGCTTAAAGCCTGCATTTAGGAACCCGTATGGATCCATTGAAGGCAATGGGCATTAGATGAGTGATTACTATGAGGCAGGCTCTGTTTACATGCTAGACTCTAAAGGTGGATGCTTAGATCATTGATTTGAGACCTTTTTTCTTTGCTAATATAGATGTTTACATCTGTAAGTTTCTTTTTAAAAAAATTATAGTAAAATACACATAATGTAAAAGCTTACCTTCTTAGCCATTTTTAAGTTCAGTAGTGTTAACTCTGGGCTTCCCTAGTAGCTCAGCTGATAAAGAATCCGCCTGTAATGTGGGATACCTGGGTTCAGTCCCTGGATTGGGAAGATTCCCTGGAGGAGGGCAGGGTAACCCACTCCAGTAGCAACCCACTGCTTGGAGAATTCCCATGGATGAAGGAGCCTGGTGAGCTGCAGTCCATGGGGTTGCAAAGAGTGGGACGCGACCGAGCGACTGAGCAGCAGCAGCAGTGTTAACTGTTTTCACTTTGTTGCCCAGCAGATCTCTGGAACTTTCTCATTTGCAGAACTGAAACTTGATACATGCAGGAGCACCTCTCTGTTTCCCATACCCCCACCCCTGGCAGCCACCATTCTGCTTTCTGTTTCTATGCTTTGACTGCTTTAGCTATCTCACCTGAGTGGAATCACACAGTAATTATCAGGTTTATTTCACTTAGCATAATATCCTTAAGTGTCATCCATGTTACAGCCTGTGACAGGATTTCTCTTCTTAAGGCTGAATAACATTCCACTGTTAGACATAGACCACATTATCTTTATCTGTTCCTCTATTAATGCATGTTTGGACTGTTTCCACCTTTTGGCTGTTGTGAATAGTGCTGCTATAAACAGGAGTAAGAATGTCTCCTCAAGTTCCTGCTTTCATTTCTTTTGGATGTAGACCTCTGTGTGGAATTGGTGGGTCATATGGTGATTCTGTTTTTAATTTTGTAAGGAATTTTCGTACTGTTTTCCATAACACCTGCGCCATTTTACGTTCGTATCAACACTGCTCCACTTTCTCCACATCCTCACTGCAACACTTATTTCAGAGGGTTTTGTTTCTTTCTTTGCCGTTCTAATAGGTATGAAATGGCATCTAACTATAGTTTGATTTTCATTGCCTTGATGATTAGTGATATTGACCATCTTTTCATGTACTTATTGACCACTTGTATATTGTCTTTGGAGAAATGCCTGTTTAATTCTCTTGCCCATTTTTTAATTAGGTTTTTTTTTCCTTGCTGGTGTTGAGTTGTAGGAGTTCTTTGTCTATTCCAGATATTATCTCCTTATCAGGAACATTTTAATATTTATTTTTTTATTTAAATATTTTCTGTAATTTCCTAAGTTGTCTTTTCATTCTGCTAATAGTGTTCTTGCCTGGAAGAATCCCATGGACAGAGCAGCCTGGTAGGCTGCAGTCCATGGGGTTGCTAAGAGTCGGACACGACTGAGCGACTTCACTTTGACTTTTCACTTTCATGCATTGGAGAAGGAAACAGCAACCCACTCCAGTGTTCTTGCCTGGAGAATCCCAGGGATGGCGGAGCCTGGTGGGCAGCCGTCTATGGGATCACACAGTTGGACACGACTGAAGCGACTTAGCAGCAGCAGCAGCAGCAGCAATAATGTTGTTTGCATAGACGTTTTCATTTTTTATGTAGTTTGTTTTTTTTGTTTTGTCACTTGGACTGTTGGTATCACATCCAGGAAACCACTTCTAAGTCCAGGGCCATGAGACTTTCTTCCCGTGTTTTCTTGTAAGGGTTTTATAGTTTTAGCTCTGACTTGAGGCATCTGTTTCTCCTTGGCTTGTAGATGGCAGCCTTCTTGCTGCGTCCTCACACGGCTTTTTCTCTGTGTGCCGGCATCCCTGCTTCCTCCTTCTCTCCTTGTAAGGACATCAGTCATACTGGACTAGGGTCCCACCCTTATGATCTCATTTCACCTTAATTACCCCTTTTAAAACCTTATAAAAGCCCTATCTCCAAATGTAGCTTCACTGGGGATTAGGGCTTCAACATATAAATCCCTTAATCTGGTTGAGAAGTTCTTTTTCCTTTCCTAGTTAACTGAGAGTCCTCATTATGAAAATCTGTTGAACTTTATTAAATGCTTTTCCCATATTATCAAAATGCTCATATAGTTTTCCTCATTTTGTTAATATGATTATGTTGATAGACTTTAGGGTATTAAAATCAATCTTACACTTCTGGGACAAATCTCATGAGGTTGTGATATACTACCATTTTAATATATTGTTCATAAATACTTTGTTAAGAATTTTTGCTTTTTTGTTCATGATGGTTATCGGTTTATATTTCTCCTGTGTTGTTTGTATTTCTCCAGTGGTATTATCTGGTCTCACATAATGAACTGGAAAATGTTCCTTTTCAGTTTTCTAAAAGAGTTTATATAGGATTACGTTACTGCTTCCTTAAATACTCACTAGAATTTGCCTGTGCTGTCACATGGGCCCGGGTGTGTGTGTGTGTGTGTGTGTATTGTTGTTACAAATTTGACTTGTTCAGTTGCATAGGGCTATTCATATTTTCTATTTGTTCTTGGGTTGATGTTTGTTATTTTTGCCTTTCAAGGGATTTGTCCATTTTTTTGTGGCTGTAAAACTTAGGGTAACAATATTCCCTTGTGTTTTTAATGTCTCTGTGATAGGTAACGTTGTATACTCTTTTTCTCTTTATATTGGTAATTTATGTCTTCTCTTTTTTCCAAAGATCAATCTGCCTAGCACTTTGTCACTTTTATTTTTGGAGGGATTGATTTCATTGAAATTTTTCTTATGATTTCATTCTCTTGATTTCATTGAAATTTTTCTCAGGCTTTTGCTGTTTCATTGATTTTTTGTTCATTTTAAAGAATTTCTCCATGTTTTGGGCTTAATTTGCTCTATTTTATAGTTTCTTAAGGTTATAGCTTATTCAAATTACCATACAATTCAAAATATATTCTAATTCCTATTGTGATTTCAGTAGATGGCAGCCTTCTTGCTGCGTCCTCACACGGCTTTTTCTCTGTGTGCCGGCATCCCTGCTTCCTCCTTCTCTCCTTGTAAGGACATCAGTCATACTGGACTAGGGTCCCACCCTTATGATCTCATTTCACCTTAATTACCCCTTTTAAAACCTTATAAAAGCCCTATCTCCAAATGTAGCTTCACTGGGGATTAGGGCTTCAACATATAAATCCCTTAATCTGGTTGAGAAGTTCTTTTTCCTTTCCTAGTTAACTGAGAGTCCTCATTATGAAAATCTGTTGAACTTTATTAAATGCTTTTCCCATATTATCAAAATGCTCATATAGTTTTCCTCATTTTGTTAATATGATTATGTTGATAGACTTTAGGGTATTAAAATCAATCTTACACTTCTGGGACAAATCTCATGAGGTTGTGATATACTACCATTTTAATATATTGTTCATAAATACTTTGTTAAGAATTTTTGCTTTTTTGTTCATGATGGTTATCGGTTTATATTTCTCCTGTGTTGTTTGTATTTCTCCAGTGGTATTATCTGGTCTCACATAATGAACTGGAAAATGTTCCTTTTCAGTTTTCTAAAAGAGTTTATATAGGATTACGTTACTGCTTCCTTAAATACTCACTAGAATTTGCCTGTGCTGTCACATGGGCCCGGGTGTGTGTGTGTGTGTGTGTGTATTGTTGTTACAAATTTGACTTGTTCAGTTGCTATAGGGCTATTCATATTTTCTATTTGTTCTTGGGTTGATGTTTGTTATTTTTGCCTTTCAAGGGATTTGTCCATTTTTTTGTGGCTGTAAAACTTAGGGTAACAATATTCCCTTGTGTTTTTAATGTCTCTGTGATAGGTAACGTTGTATACTCTTTTTCTCTTTATATTGGTAATTTATGTCTTCTCTTTTTTCCAAAGATCAATCTGCCTAGCACTTTGTCACTTTTATTTTTGGAGGGATTGATTTCATTGAAATTTTTCTTATGATTTCATTCTCTTGATTTCATTGAAATTTTTCTCAGGCTTTTGCTGTTTCATTGATTTTTTGTTCATTTTAAAGAATTTCTCCATGTTTTGGGCTTAATTTGCTCTATTTTATAGTTTCTTAAGGTTATAGCTTATTCAAATTACCATACAATTCAAAATATATTCTAATTCCTATTGTGATTTCTTGTTTGAACCAATGGATGTTTAGGAGTGTGTTGTTAAATTTCCAAATAATTGGAGTTTTCATGATTGTGCTTTTGATTTATAGTTTCATTTTGGTCATTGCACATTTTCTATATGATTTCCATCTCATCAAATTTATTGAGACTTGCTTGATGACTCTTCATATGGATTATTGTGGAGAATGCACTAGAGAATAACGTGTATTTTGCTCTTGTTTGCATGTCCTATAAACATTCAGTCATGATGGTCGATAGTGCTGTTTAGATCTTTTGTGTCTTGCTGACTTTTTTTCATTGTGTCAGTTCCTGAGAGAATGGTATTTAAACTCCAGATATATTTGTAGCATTATTTATTTGTTATTGATCAAATGTGCATTTATGATTTCTTCCTAATTAATGGACCCTTTTATCATTATCTGGTGGCCATCTTTATCTCCTATAATAATGTATTTTGTTCTGAAATCTATTCTGTTTGATATTAATATAACCTTTCAGCCCTTCTTATGGATATTGTTTATATAATATCTCTTTTTGTATCTACTTTCAACCTACCTGTATCTTTATTTTCTGTCTCTTGTAGATAGTATATGTTTGGGTCCCTGTTAACCATTCTGACATTTTTTACCTTTTAATAGAATTTCTTTTGAGATTGTGGTCCACTTTTTTGGATTGTATCTCTAATGTTAAGTTCCAGAGATCCTGGATCCTATTATTTTTCCCCATTGAAGGTTATTTCCGTTGTTCCAGGTCATTTTCGTGGCTAGGTTTGGATCGTAAACTCTGTTTCTCATGCAGTGGCTCTGATCTGCCTTCAGCTAGGCGGTGTCTCAGCGGCTGCTTGCAATCTATTTTCTGTGCATCAGTAAGATGTGAACAGAGTTGGGGAATCCCATCTCTCTCTCTCCTTTGGAGGATGCCCCTACTTTCTCTAGTGTTTATGGCTGTCCAGCTTTGCTTTTTTAATTTCCAAAGACAGACTGTTAGCCAAGTATACCCTCGCTGCTGTTGTGTCTCCCCAGGACTGTGCTACCTCAGTGAACAGTTTTGGGGATTTGAAGTGTTAATTGCTCAGCTGTGTCTGATTCTTTGCTACCCTATGGACTGTAGCCCACCAGGCTCCTCTGTCCATGAGACTCTCCAGGCCGGAATACTGGAGTGGTTTGCCATTCCCTTCTCCAGAGTATCTTCTCAACCCAGGGATCGAACCTGGGTCTCCTGCATTGCAGGCAGGTTCTTTACCGTCTGAGCCACTTGGGAAGCTGAACTTGGTCTCAAGGTGACATGCTCTCCCATCAGGTCGGCCAGCCCTTGTTCAGACTTCAGCTCTTCCTTTTCTGCTCCTCATGCTTTTAACGCAGTTCATTTTCTATAGTCACAGCAAACAAAAGGCTCAGGAGAGTGGCATGAATAAGAAACTGGAGCTCTGGTATCTAAAGGACTTTGTAGCCCAAGTGCATGGTATGTTAAATATTTAATAGGATGAGGGAAAAAACTATATACCTAGTGTATGTTATTAGTATTTACTTTGAGTAATGAAGCGTATGAAAGCCAGTCTTGATGTAGATAAGCTACAATGCATTTGATACTCATAACATTATCACTTTTTTCCTCAGTATTTTAAATGTTTACTTGGGTAGATTCATATTGATGTATGGCAAAACCAATACAATATTGTAAAGTAATTTTAAAAAATAAATGTTTACTTGGGTATTATTGCCATGTTAATAGTGTTGATTGTATGTGTAGATCATTTAAGGGTTCTGTTTTTTGGGCATGAATGGTATTGTCTTACTGACTTCTTTATATCCAAGGTAAAATCCACTGACAGCTGCCTCTTCTTTATTAAATGCTTCGATGACACTGTTCATAGCTTCAGGGTTCCCAAGAACAGCCTTCAGCAGACAAGAGAGGTAATTTTTATGGATTTATTTGTCTTTCATAAAACAACATTTAAGGACATAAAGAATATCAAATAGGCTCAATATTAATATCTACCCTCTTGTTGATTATTATTTTTAATGGGAGTGATATAAAACTTTTGAAACTTGGCTTATGAATTAATTCTTTGTCAACATGTACCTGCAGGTATTTTCTCTTCTTTTAAGAGTTTGCTTCTGTGAAAGTAAGGGGCCCTTAGTTGTTTTAGAAAAAAGCCTAAATGATTATTCAGTCTGCCCCTGAATTTATAGGTGAGGAAACTAAAGACGGTAAGATTGACGTGCCCTCTTACGATGCTGCACCTGGCAAGCGACAGAGCCTGGCTCCAGCCCAGGTGTTCTGCTTTATTACACTGTAGACTCAGCCTCTCTCTGTGGTAATTTGAATCATAGCAGCAAGCAAGAAAATTGGGATTGATGTGACAAAAATTCATTGTTAGTTATTTAATGAGACTCCATATTCCTTTAGATCAAGGCAATATTGTAAACTTACCTTGTTTTTTATAAATTATACAAGGGGTTAAAAGGATCTGTTTTCCAGGGGCTTCCCTTAGTAGTGGGCTTCCTTGAAACCTCAGTTGGTAAAGAATCTGCCTGCAGTGCAGGAGACCCCGGTTCAATTCCTGGGCTGGGAAGATCTGCTGGCAAACGGATGGACTACCCACTCCAGTATTTTTGGGCTTCCCTGTGGTTCAGCTGGTAAAGACTCCACCCAATGCAGGAGGCCTGGGTTCAGTCTCTGGGTTGGGAATATCTCCTGGAGAAGGGAACAGCTACGCACTCCAGTATTCTGGCCTGGAGAATTCCATGGACTGTATAGTCTATAGGGTTGCAAAGAGTCAGACATGACTGAGCAACTTTCACTTTTTCCTGAGTAGTATAGCATATAAGAATCTGCTTACCAATGCAGGAGACATGGGTTCGATCCCTGGTCTAGGAAGATCCTATGTAACACCTACTGAGCCCATGCTCTAGAGCCCAGGAGCCTTAGCTACTGAGCCCATGTGCCCTAGAGCCTGTGCTCTGCAACAAGAGAAGCCACCACAATGAGAAGCCCTCACACAGCTGGAGAGTAGCCCCCGCTCTCAACTGCTAGAGAAAAAGCCTGTGCAGCCAAAGATAAATATATAAAATAAAAATTTTCTAAAAACGTGTTTTCCAGAATGATTAACTTTTGCCTTGCAGAGAACACTAAACAATCCAAACCATGTCTGTCCTAACGTTTCATAAAAGGGTAAGATTTCATCCTGAGAAATGCTATGAGAAATGAGGTGGAAGTTAGGTAGGTATTTTTAGGGCAAACATTCCATCTTTTTGTAAATCACTGATTTTTTTAAAACAGTAAAAGTTAAAACACCAGGGCAATATTTGGCTCTCTTAAAATGATCTGAGTTTCTTGTGCTTATGGCAGCTCAGTAAATTGTTGCTAGATGTATTATTATGCAATAACTTAACAGAGTTGAGAACCTATAATTCTTAAGTGAAAAATTCTCCACCCATTGTTTTGTTTTTGTAATGTGTTTCAGTATTAATATGAATGAATATGCAAACTTACAGATGATATTTTTTAAAGGATTGGGAAAACTTTTTATCCAGAAATGTCATAAACGAGAGACGTGCATCATTACTTCATCATTGGGTGTATTTTGCTTTGTTTTTTTGAAGCCATAATATTTTTTTTCTCCATGTAAATTTTATGCTTTTCAGGTTGTTGTCATAATATGTTTTGAGTTAAACGTGTATTTCACTTACTTAAATCCTTGGATTATCTCAGGACTGGCTGGAAGCAATAGAAGAGCATTCGCTTATAGCACGCACTACTGTTCCCAAGACCAAGTGACTGATGACGAAGAAGACGATGCAGTTTCTGCTGTAGACTTGAAGGAATCCTTAGAGGTAAGTAGAAAATGTAACTTGACCTGTACAGCTAACTCTCAGGCTTTACTAAGAATATTTTTCTTAACATGAGGTTTTGAAATTAAGACTTTTGTCCACAATGCAAATAGTATTGCTCTTTTAGTAATATTCTTCTGCTACTTATACTGTCTCTCTCATGGTAATAACTATCAAATATCTCTGTAAACAGGCTGTAATGATAGGCACGTGCCTGCATGTGATTCTCTCTGAAAGCTGCCGCCAGGAGGGGAGGCATGCATTGCTTGCCTTACTGCCCTTTATGACTTCACTGTATATTTCAGAGTTTAAATAATGCAACCATAGTGATCCCTTCCCTGGTCTGTAGTTTCATTTAAAAGCACGTGTAATCTCTAACTTTCTTGATTAGAGGTAAGGTTAAAGCGTCAGTGATGAATGGAGAGGCCTTCACCTGAAGTAACATCAGTGCCTCATCCATAGAGACATACCAACATAAGTAACTGAAATGAAATAGGTATCTTTTTTTCTTGGCATCAGTTTTGTGGCTGTACCTTTTCAAATGAATGGGTTTGGAAGAATTAGAACTACAAACGGATAATGCATTTTGATTTAAATAATTATATCAGAACATGTGAATTTGCCTACTAAATTTAATCTTTTTTTAAGTGAATGAATATTGCAGAATTTGAATGTCTCTACGTAAACAACTTTAGTGATTTTAAGTTTATTAATATCTAAGGAATTTTATTGACTTAAGGATCTATCAACTTAAAATAAGAGATTCAGATATTTTGAATCCCTAATCTTATTATGGAACATGAAAAAATTTGAGCCCTTCCATGTTTGTTGAAGACATTCCCCAGAAGTTGACTGTTGTCTTACCAGCATCCCTTCTCTTTTAAAGCTGAATATGTAAAATGACAACCATAAAACAGGCAAATTTGGCCTTGGATTATGGAATGAAGCAGGGCAAAGACTAATAGAGTTTTGCCAAGAAAGTGCACTGGTCATAGCAAACACCCTCTTCCAACAATGCAAGAGAAGACTAGATGTGTATAAGAGACAGATTTGAATGTCTCTACGTAAACAACTTTAGTGATTTTAAGTTTATTAATATCTAAGGAATTTTATTGACTTAAGGATCTATCAACTTAAAATAAGAGATTCAGATATTTTGAATCCCTAATCTTATTATGGAACATGAAAAAATTTGAGCCCTTCCATGTTTGTTGAAGACATTCCCCAGAAGTTGACTGTTGTCTTACCAGCATCCCTTCTCTTTTAAAGCTGAATATGTAAAATGACAACCATAAACATAAGTTTCAGATCGGTGAACTTTGCAAAAGTAACATGTAGCAAAACATTAAATAACATTAAAACTGTTCAAATAAATAAAGAAGGTTTAAATATCTATACCCAAAGTCATGTTAGACAAGTAAAAAATAAAACTGTGCTAAATATTTTAACTTTTAATCAGTGTTCTTATGTGAAAAGAAATCCTTCCCTATTTATGTACCCTCAACAAAAGGGTAAATAATAAAACCTGGAAGGGCTTACAAGGCACAACAACTTCTTTTCCAGGAGTATGGTAATTTTAAGACCTTTTCAATGGAAGCTACAGGTAAAATATAAGCATACTGAGTTGCATATCATTAAAAAAACTTCCTTGAGGAAATGTTTCTTCTTTAGCTTCATTTTCAAATTTTAGAGTTCTCAAACACAACTCTATATTTCATTCCTTCGTTGAATATTGTGTTCTTATGTTAACTTCAAAGTCATGAGGTTTTTGCCTTGTAGACTTTATAGCACCTGAAGTCAGTGAGAGTTTCAGCCAGTGTTAAATACTTGAGATTTTGCGGGTTTACACTTACCTCTTTCTAGCAGAAGTTGAATGCCTCCCTCTGTCTCAGTTTCTGGAGGTTGGTCAGTAAAGGTAAAATCTGACATGAGCCTGAATTGTAGCTTGTGGTAGACCTGCTCCAGAACACCCTCAGTCCTTGGACTCAGGTTGCAGAGAAATACTGGGACCAATTTGTGAAAAGATCTATTCTAGATGTCTATAGACTTTCTATAGGAAATGAGGAACTCTCGGACTGGAATGTTCTGAAACTACCTGAATTAACAAAAATTAACCTCATTCCCTCAACATGCTTTTGAAGAAGTAAGTAGACTTATAAGAAACTGGGGGTGGTGGTGCTAGGGGAATGTCCAAAGAGTGACTGTGTCATACGATGCTCTTGGTCTCACTGTACCTCTTCAATGAGGGCCCTTCAGAAAATTAAACATTTTGTCTTAGCCCTCAGTCTGTCACTGTCTTGAGGTTTGGCCTACAGGGAGAAAAGTGTAAGACAAATCATAAAAATATTGGCCTTACAGTTGTTGCCTTCATGGCAACTTGAAAATCTTTCAGAAATAAAAACTGGAAGAGAAGTTCAAGCAGGTGTTGGTATAGAACTTTACTGTCTAATATAATTGCTACTAGATACATGCGACTATTTACATGTAAATGAATTAGAGTTAAATGAAAAATCCAGTAACTTTTTTTTAAATTTAATTTTTGTAGCTGTGCTGGGTCTTCACTGCTCTAGCTGTAGCAGGCGGGGGCTACTGTCTAGTTGCAGAGGGCCAGCTTCTCGCCGTGGTGACTTCTCTCATTGCGGAGCACAGGTTCTGGGGCATGTGGGCTTCAGTAGTAGTAGTTCCCGGTCTTTAAAGCACAGGCTCAACAGTTGCGGCACACGGGCTTAGCTGCTCCTTAACATGTGGGGACTTCTGTGAGCTGCAGTCTAACCTGTGTCTCCTGCATTGGCAGGTGGATTCTTTACACTGAGCTACCAGACAAGTCCTAGTTCCTTATTTTAGCCACATTTCAAGTGCTCAGCATTTTGGACTCTCTTGTTGACTATGAGGGCTACTCCCTTTCTTCTAAGGGATTCCTTTCCACAGTAGTAGATATAATGGTCATCTGAGTTAAATTCACCCATTCACTGATTCTTAAAATGTTGATGTTCACTCTTGTTATCTCCTGTTTGACCACTTCCAATTTACATTGATTCTTGGACCTAACATTCCAGGTTCCTATGCAGTATTTACAGCATCAGACTTGACTTCCATCACCAGTCACATCCACAACTGGGTGTTGGTTTTGCTTTGGCTCTGTCTCTTCGTTCTTTCTGTAGTTACTTCTCTGCTGTTTTCCAGTAGCATATTGGGCACCTACCAAACTGGGGAGTTCATCTTTGAGTGTCCTGTCTTTTTGGCTTTTCATACTGTTCATGGGGTTCTTGAGGCAAGAGTACTGAAGTGGTTTGCATTCCCTTCAACAGTGGACCACATTTTGTCAGAACTCTCCACCATGACCTGTCCATCTTGGGTGGCCCTACACAGCATGGCTCATGGTTTCATTGAGTTAGACAAGGCTGTGGTCCATGCGATCAGTTTGATTAGTTTTCTGTGATTTTGGTTTTCATTCTGTCTGCCCTCTGATGGAGAAGGATAAGAGGCTTATGGAAACTTTCTGATGAGACTGACTGAGGGGGAAACTGGGTCTTGTTCTGATGGGCGAGGCCATGCTGGATAAATCTTTAATCCAATTTTCTGTTGATGAGCAGGGCTATGTTCCCTCCCAGTTGTTTGACCTGAGGCCAAACTGTGGTGGAGGTAATGAAGATAATGGTGACTTCCTTCAAAAGGTCCCAAGCACACACTGCCACACCCAGTGCCCCGAACCCTGCAGCAGGCCACTGCCAACCCACACCTCTGCCGGAGACTCCTGGGCATGCACAGGCAAGTCTGGGTCAGTCTCTTGTGGAGTCCCTGTGCCTTTCTCCTGGGTCCTAGTTTGCACAAGGTTTTGTTTGTGCCCTTTAAGAGTCTGTTTCCCCAATCCTGTGTAAGTTCTGGTGGCTCTGTGGAGGGGGTTAATGACGACCTCCTCCAAGAGGGCTTATGCCATACCCAGGTCTGCTGCACCCGGAGCCCCTGCCCCTGGGGCAGACCATTGCTGACCTGTACCTCTGCAGGAGACACTCAAACACTCAAAGGCAGGCCTGGCTCAGTCTCTGTGGAATCTCCTGGTGCACACAAGGCTTTGTTTGAGCCCTCTGAACATCTCTGGCAGGTATAGGGTTTTATTCTAAATGCGATTTTGCTCCTCCTGCTGTCTTGCTGGGGCTTCTCCTTTGTCCTTGGACTTGGGTATCTTTTTTTGCTGGGATCCAACATTCTTCTGTCAGTGGTTGTTCAGCAGTGAGTTTTAATTTTGGAGTTCTCTCAAGAGAAGATGAGCACACATCCTTCTTTCCACCATCTTGCAAGGTAAATGTGGTACTTGGATGCAATCTCAAGAATGACAGAATGATCTCTTTTCATTTCAATGTCACAGTAATCCAAGTCTGTGCTCCAACCAGTAATGCTGAAGAAGCTGAAGTTGAACAGTTCTATGAAGACCTACAAGACCTTTTAGAACTAACACCCCCAAAAGATGTCCTTTTCATTTTAGGGGACTAGAAAGCAAAAGTAGGAAGTCAAACACCTGGAGTAATAGGCGAATTTGGCCTTGGAGTACAGAATGAAGCAGGGCAAAAGCTAATAGAGTTTTGCTAAGAGAACGCACTAGTCATAGCAAACACCCTCTTCCAACAATGCAAGAGAAGACTCTACACATGGACATCAGCAGATGTTCAACACTGAAATCAGATTGATTATATTCTTTGTAGCCAAAGGTGGAAAAGCTCTACACAGTCAGCAAAAATAAGACCAGGAACTAACTGTGGCTGAGATCATGAACTCCTTATTGCCACATTCAGACTTAAATTGAAGAAAGTAGAGAAAACCACTACACCACTCAGGTATAATCTAAATCAAATTCCTTATGATTATACAGTGGAAGTGAGAAATAGGTTCAAGGGATAAGATCTGACAGAGTGCCTGAAGAACAGTGGGTGGAGGTTTGTGACATTGTACAGGAGGCAGGGATCAAGACCATCCCCCAAAAAAGATGCAAAAAGGCAAAATGGTTGTCCTAGGCTAAGGCCTTACAAATAGCTGAGAAAAGAAGAGAAGCTAAAGGCAAAGGAGAAAAGAAAAGATACACACCCATTTGAATGCAGAGTTCCAAAGAATAGCAGGGAGAGATAGAAAGCCTTCCTCAGTGATCAACACAAAGAAATAGAGGAAAACAATAGAATAGGAAAGACTAGATATTTCTTCAAGAAAATTAGAGATACCAAGGGAACCTTTTAATGCAGAGATGGGCAAAATAAAGGACAGAAATGATATGGACCTAACAGAAGCAGAAGATATTAAGAGGTGGCAAGAATATACAGAAGAACTGTGCAAAAAATATCTTCATGACCCAGATAACCACAATGTTTTGAACACTCACCCAGAGCCAGATATCTTGGAATACAGAGTTAAGTAGGCCTTAGGAAACATCACTATGAACAAAGCTAGTGGAGGTGATAGAATTTCAGCTGAACTAATTCAGATCTTAAAAAATGATGCTGTGAAAGTGCTGCACTCAATATGCCAGCAAATTTGGAAAACTCACCAGTGGCCACAGGACTGGAAAAGGTCAGTTTTCATTCTAATCCCAAAGAAAGGCAATGCCGAAGAATGCTCAAACTACCGCACAGTTGCACTCATCTCACACACTAGAAAAGTAATGCTCAAAATTATCCAGACCAGGCTTCAACAGTGTGTGAACCATGAACTTCTAGATGTTCAAGCTGGATTTAGAAAAGGAGAGCATCCAGTAATGAAATTGCCAACATCCCCTGGTTCATCGAAAAGGCAAGAAAGTTCCAGAAAAATACCTACCTCTGCTTTATTGACTATGTCAAAACCTCTGACTGTGTGGATCATAATAAACTGTGGAAAATTTTCAAAGAGATGCGAATACCAGACCACCTTACTTGTCTCCTGAGCAATCTGTATGCAGGTCAAGAGGCAACAGTTAGAACTGGACGTGGAACAACAGACTGGTTCCAAATTGGGAAAGGAATGCATCAAGGCTGTATGTTGTCACCCTGCTTATTTAATATATGCAGAGTACATTATGAGAAATGCCAGGCTGGATGAAGCACAGGCTGGAGTCAATATTGCCAGGAGAAATATCAATATCAACTTCAGATATGCAAAAGACAGCACCCTTATGGCAGAAAGCGAAGAAGAACGAGGAACAACAGACTGGTTCCAAATTGGGAAAGGAATGCATCAAGGCTGTATGTTGTCACCCTGCTTATTTAATATATGCAGAGTACATTATGAGAAATGCCAGGCTGGATGAAGCACAGGCTGGAGTCAATATTGCCAGGAGAAATATCAATATCAACTTCAGATATGCAAAAGACAGCACCCTTATGGCAGAAAGCGAAGAAGAACGAAAAAGCCTTTTGATGAAAGTGAAAGAGGAGAGTGAAAAAGTTGGCTTAAAACTCAGCATTCAAAAAACTAAGATCTTGGCATCTGGTCCCATCAGTTCATGGCAAATAGAAGGAGAAACAATGGAAACAGTGAGAGACTTTATTTTTCTGTGCTCCAAAATCACTACAGATGGTGACTACAGCCATGAAATTAAAAGACACTTGCTCCTTGGAAGAAAAGTTATGACCAACCTAGACAGCAAATTAAAAAGCAGAGACATTACTTTGCCGACTAAGGTCCGTCTAGCCAAGGCTATGGTTTTTCCAGTGGTCATGTATGGATGTGAGAGTTAGACTATAAAGAAAGCTGAGTGCCAAAGAATTTATGCTTTTGAACTGTGGTGTTGGAGAAGACTCTTGAGAGTCCCTTGGACTGCCAGGAGATCCAACCAGTCCATCCTAAAGGAAATCAGTACTGAATATTCATTGGAAGGACTGATGCTGAAGCTGAAATCCCAGCTGATGTGAAGAACTGACTCATTTGAAAAGACTCTGATGCTGGGAATGATTGAAGGCGGGAGGAGAACGGGACAACAGGATGAGATGGTTGGATGGCATCACTGACTTGATGGACATGACCTTGAGCTATCTCTGGGAGTTGGTGATGGACAGGGAGGCCTGTCATGCTGCAGTCCATGGGGTCACAAAGAGTCGGACATGACTGAGTGACTTAACTGAGCAAGTGCTCAATAGTCACATGTGGCTGTTACCATGGACAATGCAGATATAGAGTGTTTCCATCATCATAGAAAGTTCTTTTGGATCAAACCAGGATGGGCGCTTACATTTGGGGTGGCACTAGGAAAGCAGGGGTTTTATTCATTGAGGATCTCGTGATTCTTACAGGCTCTGAACTCTACCTGTGTTATAAGAAGTAATGAACAGATGCTAAATTTTAAACATATGAGAAAGTGGTATCAAACTTTCTTGACCAAAGAGTAAATGATTCCTAATTAAAGTGAATGCAGGAAGTTAAGTGTACATCAACTCAAAACTGATAGAGTGGTACCCATACAAGAAATCAAGCATATATATATATATATACTCCAAATATATATATATACACACTCCATATATATATATATATATATATATATGGAGTATTGAATTATCCTTGAAGTGGATTTGCCTGGAGTTTGGAAAGTTTGGAGAGTATGGGGCTCCAGGACTCAGGATGCTGGCTGTTGTCTACAGAGGAAGGTTATCTGGGTTCTACAATCCATTGTTTTTAAAGTTTAATGTTATTAAGGTACAATTTTTATGTAATAAAATGAGGGCATTGTAGTGTCTTCAGTTTGATATGTTTTGACAAATACCCTATGCAGCCATCACTCCTATCCAGGTGTGGAAGTTTTTCATCACTGCAAAAAGGTCTCCATTCCCCTTCCAGACAGTGCTCTCTGCTCCATCTCCGGCAGCCACTGAGCTGCTCTGTCGTCAGTCTTTGCCAGCTTTGCCCATTCTAGGATTCCGGCTACATGGAATCACACCGTATGTCTCTTTGGTGGCCGTCATCTTTCACCCACAGTGTTGTGTGTATCAGTTTTTTTTTTATTTTTATTGATGAGTAGAGGGCAGTCTGCTTTGGTCCTTTTTTTGAAAATTGAAGTGTAATTGATATACAATGTTGTGTTTCTGGTGTGCACCAGTGATTCAGTGGAACATACATACTTTTTTTTTTACTGTTTTCCATTATGGTTTATTACAGAATATAGTTGCCTGTGCTGTACAGTAGGACCTTATTTTTTATTTTACATATAGTAATTTATATCTGCTTATGCTTCGGCTCTCAACCGAGATTGTATGTGGCAGATGGGCTGGAATTAATGACCTCTCTGCTATCCTAGCCACTTCTCTGTAGATACCTATTCCGTTGATAGACATTTTTGAACTGTCTCCTGTGTCAGGGTGGACAAAGTAGTTTAACATCAACTTAAACCCAACAGCAGGAAGGAGCAGCAGGAGGAGACCTGTGTCCCAAGTGGGGCCCAGGTGCTCACCCAGGTGTCTGCCACCCTCTGTGGCCGAGGTCTGTGGGTGTGCTCCTGTTCTTGGGCTCTGTGCCCAGGTATCCTGGGTATGAAAGACTGTCACATTCAGCTATTAGAACACTGCTCACATGAGAGCTCGTTTATGTAGGCTCAATAAAAATGGAAACCTAAGAAGAGTGCCTGACATCAGGTGCGTGGCATGGAAGTCAGTGAGACACCACGCTGGGCTCTGCAAAGAAAGTATGAACATTAACCTTCCTAAATCCCTGGTGGCTCCGACAGTAAAGCACCCGCCTTCAGGGCAGGAAACCCGGGCTCGATCCCTGGGTTAGGAAGATCCCCTGGAGAAGGAAATGGCAACCCACTCCAGTATTCCTGCCTGGAGAATTCATGGACAGATGTGGGCTACCGTCTGTGTGGGTGGCAAAGAGTCGGACATGACTGAGAGACTGAGCGCGCACACACTATTAGATTTTTAGGTTTTTGTATTGTAACAATAGCCACTAAGAGGAACTGATAACAAATTGGAGAATGTGGATTTTTAAAATTCTGTTTTTAACTACTGCTGCTGCTTAGCATCAATTAAATGACATAAGTTGTTTAGAATAGCAGATACCTGTTTATATACAACTATGAAACCGCATGTGTAGATGAAATCTTTTCCAGCTGACCTACCGTGTAACTCTTAAGTAAACTGTGGATCAGGGTAAGATTTTTGCTGTGAGAGATGCTGAAGGACGATGAGTATAGTTCAGGTATTTGAGGATGATGCAGGAGAGTGTCTCTTGTCTTTAATTGTAACCACAGGAACTACGATTATAGATTCACAGTCTGCAAGTGAAGCTAGTGTTTGCTTTTGTGCACCCAGCTACCTTTTCACCATAGAAAAAAAAAAAGAGACAGAAAACAGCAGTATTGACATGCTCATGGGCAGGGGTATTAAATATGTATAGAGTGAAATGACAATTTTCTATTAATAAATTATGAGTGATACATTTGGTTGTGCAGTGCATGTTTTCAGTGGCTCCTGATTGACTTTTTTCTTAAATGTATATTTAAAGACTGTGTCTGAAAGAATTATCCAGCATATCATTTCTGTTTCTGTGGTGGCACAGAAAGGTATTGGCACAGTGTAGGTATTCTTCCTATCCGCCCCCCGCGCCAAAAAATGAACTGCACTTTTATGTTGTTGGAGCTCTGAAAATGGAGTAATGTACATTTTAAAGGGAACATTGGATCACGAGTGTGATACCGTGATTAATTCCACTGTGGTTGAGCTGAGTTGAACCACTGCAAGATTTATCAGGTGGGAAGCATGTGTACCTGTATCACTTTGGCACGTAGGTCTGATTTAGGGGGAGTAAAAATGTTGGGTGATGAGCCAGTTGATGTTAGGAGTACAAAGTAGAGAAGATTCATGCATGCGTGCTCAGTCATGTCCAACTCTTTGCCGCCCCTTGGACTGTAGCCCGCCAGGCTCCTCTGTCCATGGGATTCTCCAGGTAAGAATACTGGAATGGATTGCCATTTCCTCCCCCAGGGAATCTTCTCAATCCAGGGATCAAATCCTGGTCTTCTGCTTGGCAGACGGATTCTTTAACACTGAGCCACCAGAGAAGAATTTATATGCTTAATGTATTACTCAACCTACAATAGTGTGATAATCTTGATAAGGTCAAGGTTTTCAGAATATTTTCTTACTGCCATAACCAACCAACTTTACAATGATGATTTTCTTGCTTCTTAGTTTCCTTTAAAGGGAAACTAAGAAAACTTATTTCAAAATTACATTAGATTTATCTGATTTTTCAGTTTTGGACTTAAACAAATCTATACTAAGATGGGATGCAGTTTACATCATGAAACTCTGTTTTGCTTTTAGGGATCTAAATATGTAGAAATTTCAGATTACACAGAAGACTTCTTTACCTTATTTTTATAATCTTTCACTGACTGAAAAAATGTCCTACTGGTCTGATTATGTGGGGGCTGTGCTCACTTAGATTTGCTGAATGAAAATCTGGTTGTTTCCAAATGTTAGTATCATCTGGATTTTTTCAAATAAAAACAATTTCTAAAAGATATTCTTAATGAGTGTATTTTATAATTTCTTGATGAATTTAACAAGGCTACTAGGTGTGAATAAATCAGAAATCTGTCATATATATATATTGTGTCATGAGTTAGTAAAAGTAATTGATACAGTTGTGTAGTATCTTGACATGTTGAATGTATTTAAAACTTAGAAATTTTTTGTATTAATCTGTACATGGTTATATTCGGTTTCTAAGGTAATTTTCTCTCACCCTTTTCTCTCTGTTAGGAGCTTGTCTCAATGAGTACAGTATATCAACCTGTGAGATAAAAAGTTTCAATGGCAACATTAAAGCAAGGTAAAAATCCTGTATTTAACTTTCCTTTTGTTTTCTTTTCCAGAAAGCACAGATAAGCCAACAGAGACTAGACAGAGAAATTTCCAACTTCTCAAGATGATCAAGGAGTGTGACACGGCTCAAGGTAAAATAATAAAACCCCACTCTTTAAGACCCCCGTCACCATAGATGTTCATCCTTTGGCTGGTTATACATTACAGGTAATTTTTGGTTTTGAATTCAGAACTGTATTTGAAAACAAAGTTAACCTTCTGGGGCTGTAATTAATTCTGGCTGTTGAGTGAGAGCTCTGTCTATGAATCCCAGAGGACTTGGGTTTTGGAGTCAAATTGTCTTAGATTTGAATCCTTGTTCTGCCACTTATTACTTTTATGCGAGACAGTTCATTTCTCAGAGGTTTAGTTTCCCCGTCTATAAAATGAAGGGGTTGGCAGTTCCCAGGTCTTGCTCTTTTGCCATTCTGTGAACGTATACATGAACTTGTCTAATTATTAATCTCCTTTTCAAAAGTAAATTTTTATACCTTTACTCTTGTTTAGTTATGAATTACTAAGAGTTAATTATAAGTACTCTGGAAATCAAAATACAACCCAATGCAAAATACAAAAATCCCAATATAAAATCCAATGTGCAAATTAGGTTTTGAGAAAAAATTGATTACTTTGTAAATTAAACAGTTATCGTGCGCCTTAGACTTGAGACTTTTAACAATTGCTTTAGACTTTAGCTCTGATATGTTTGTAAATAACTCCACTAAAATGTAATCAACTTAGTTGTCTGAGATTATGACTGTATCAATTTTAATCATGATCTAGTTTGTATGTGCCCGAGAAAGGTAAAGGTATGTTGATATCAGAATAAACTGAGCATAAAAGTTCTGTATCTGTCCAGATGTACTTCAGGCATCATTTTGCTTCAGTTCAACAAACACTTATTTATATGAGTGATGACAGGTTGGGAAGGATAGCAGTCATTTTGATTATTAACTGCTAGCTGGAATATTTTATTACTTAGTGATGTTTATGCTCTTGGGCTTTTAAATAATAACAGCTTCATTATATTTAATTCACATAAGCTAGAATTCACCTATGTGTAGTGTATCAGTGGCTTTTAGTATGGTCACAGACTTACGCAACTATGACTATCAGTGGGCTTTTAAAATACCATCCTCACCAAGAATCATCAAAACTCAGCTGAGATACAACATTTAAAAGATACAGAAACTGTACAGAGTGAGGTGAAAGGTAAAGATTATTTTTTTTCATCTGGACCAAAGTAAGAAATTATATCAGAACTACAACCAAATTTTTTTTTCTTCTTTTGAACCTTGAGATAGATGTCTTGGTTCAGGTCATCTGCATGACTTGTCACTCATAATAATGGCACACATCGGTCGTACTCTTAGAGACACACATGGTATTCAGTACCAAGAATGCGTTCACTTTGCACAGTGACGTCTGGGAAACTTTGAAAAATATTTGTGATTTGACAGCGCTATTTCATGTATCTGCAGTAAAAGTCAATGGGTTTATACATAAGTGATTATAGACATTATTTTCTGAAAGACTAGTGTAGGTAAATAGAACAACACACCCTCAGAAAAAGAGTAGAGATAATTTCATGAATGGAGTTAGAGTTTGAAGGTAATCGGGTCTGCTCTTAATGCCAATGGGTTGTACAGAATAACCTGGCACATGTGGTTTCTTAAAGGAAGCTGACAGATACACATCCTACTCCAAACTGCCTACGTAGTTTTCCAGTGACATCTCAAGAGGAAAAACTAAAATGTTTGTGGACGGGATCCAGATCTTGTGGTTGGTTTACGTTTTGGTACAAAACTGTATGAATGTGAACTTTAAGACTCCACACCCTCTTTCTTACTGCATCTTCTATAGTACACATTTGCTCTATGCCTCCTGCGTCCAGATCCCCGCAGCGCCTGCCCTTTACTCTCCCTGCCTTCTGGGAACCCCCGCTGCATTCCATGCTTAAAGGGGGTTGAGTCAGAAGGCTTTCAGGAACTCTTCCAACTCAAATGCTGTGAAATACTGCATTATTGCTGCTAGATTAATTTTAGAAAGTTAACAGTTTAAAAATGATTATAAATGTGTGGTTTTTTTTTTTTTTTTTTTTGCCTGAGAAAATCTTTTAAGTGTCCTTGAAACTGCAGAATAAAATGCAAACTTTTTATCTTGGCATTTAAGGATGTTCTTAACCTGATCACAAACTGATTTTTTAGCTTTATTTACAGTTCTTCTCCCATGATCCTTGTGAACACTTTTGACCAAACACTGTGTCTTTTGGTCCTCTGTTAAAGTAATACTTTTGTTTTCATGTGTGTGTTAGTCATTCAGTTGTATCTACACTCTTTGTGACCCCCATGGGGTCACATCAGGCTTCTCTGTCCATGGACTCCAGGCAAGAATGCTGGAGTGGGTAGCCATTTCCTTCTCCAGGGGATCTTCCCAACCCAGGGATTGAACCCTGGTCTTCCACATTGCAGGCAGATTCTTTACTATCTGAGCCACTGTCGTTTTCATGAGTGGACTTTAAGCCTAATTTCTATCTGGATTAATGCCAAAGTTATGTATATGTCATGGACAATACATCATTCAAGGTGTAAAGAATGCAGTATTGAAATTGCCACAGTTTGGTCTTTACCAAAAACCTGGTTGCAAAAATGAATAACTCATAAAACTTTTGGAAGACTTCCTGAAGGCCATGTAGTCAATCTGTTCTACCTGACAACTCTAAATTTACGTGTAGGTGTAATAGCCAAGTTTTGATATGTAAATAATGTTGTATGGTACACTTATATTTGATCATATCACTTTATTACCATAGGATTCTTGGCAGTGAGATTAATTGGTGAAAGTATATTAATGTTTTTGAACCTATTGATATATACTTATAAGTAACTTTCCAAAAAGGATATATTACTTTACATGCCAAGTTTAATGCATGTGCTTTATTGCTAAATGTGTATAGTAAATCCCTGGTTGAAGACATTAACATGTTTTCAGTTATTGAAAAGAAAACATCTTGAAAAGCACTTTTGTTCAACCCACTTACTTTCGTCAAAGTCCTGGGCTTCGAGTAAGAATTCTTATCACCCCTTCACTGTTGCCATACCAGTCCAAGCCACCCTCATCTCCTTCGTGCGCTGTTAAAAACAGCCTCCTGGCTCAAATCCCACCTGTGTCCCTACAGTCCCTGCCCCAGGGATCCTTCTAAAGCATTAGCGGGTTGATACTCTTGGCTCAAAACACCCCTTTGCTTCCAGGTCTCCTCACTTACAGTCAAAGACAAAGTCCTTCGAATGATCTACAGAGTCGTCCTGTCCTGTCTCACCTCTCTGTCCTCCTCTCCTGCCTGCCTCTCTGCAGCCTCACTGGCCTTGCTCTTCCTTAAAGCTGCCTGGGTGTGCTGGCCCTTCTGCCTAGAAGGCTTTTCTCCAAGACTTCCCTGACCCCTCCCCGTTGTTCCAGCAGAACCTTGCTTGATGCCCTGGGCCCTTGATCACTGTCAGCTTTAGAAGCATTCTTAGGGCTTCTTTGCCCTTGGCCCTCTGATTGGCTCCAGCTGACAGGTCTTGTCAGGAGATGGGGGAGGGTGGGAGGAGGGGTAGGTTGGGGTCACCCCGCTCCCTCCTGCATGGCTGTGGTCTCCCTGTGGCTGGACCCCCTCTCGATGGGCCCACTGCCCTCTCCCTTTGCCCTCTGTCCCAGGATGGTCCTGCCTGCCTGTATGTCCACTCACCCTCCTCATCTTTGTGAGTCACCTCCTTTTAATTGTCTTAGTTACACTTCGACTTCGTGGCTCTTTCTGCCATGACGTTATTGATCCCAAGTCATGTCTCAACGTCTGACTTGGACTCTCTGCATCTCCGGCTTTGCGTTGTTCCTCTCTTGTCACTTACCAACCTTCTCGTGTGTGTGTGTGTGTGTGTGTGTGTGTGGAGTTGACTGTCTGCCCTTCCTGTTGGAGTATAAACTCCATGAAGGGAGGAACTTTGCTCTGTTTTATTCACTGATTATCTTCACCTAAACTATGTGCATAGCACATAGTAGGCACTTGTGTTCCCTTGGCCCTTGTCCAGCCTCCCCTCCCCTTTCCACACACACACACACACATTTTGAGTGAATGAAATGAGTAACATATTTAGCTAATAAATTTATAACCTTTCTGTTGAATTCGGGGAGGAACAAGTACTACATTTGTTTTGTCAAGTTAATGATTATACAGATCATAGAATTCAGTGAAATCTTTTTTTTTTTTTTACTTTATTTACTTTTTTGGAGGCTAATGACTTTACAGTATTGTATTGGTTTTGTGATACATTGACATGAATCTGCCAGGGGTGTACATGTGTTCCCCATCCTGAACCCCCCTCCCACCTCCTTCCCCACCCCATCCCTCTGGGTCATCCCAGTGCACCAGCCCCGAGCATCGTGTTTCATGCATCGAACCTGGACTGGCGATCCGTTTCACATGTGATAATTTCCGCAGAAACTTCTTGTGGTCATGTTGGGAGGCTTCTTATTTTATCCTCATCTTGTAGTGTCTCATTCTGTTTCTATTTTTCTGTGTTATATTCTGAGTAATTTCCTCAGATCTACTTTCTAGTTGCGGTTTCTTTCTCAATTTGATCTAGTTGGTCTGTTTAGTCCTCTGACTTTCTAATCCTAATGGACTGTATTTCATCATTGTAGAAATTCTAGGTGGTGGTTTTAAAAGTTTTTATATTTTTCCATAGAGGACTGCTCTTCCATAGTACATGTATTTCCAACTTTATCGCTAATAATTTTAAATACATAAAACAGCCCGTTTCAGTGTGTTCTTACACCTCAAGCTGTGGGTGGAGCCGGTTCTTTGGTTTCGTTGGCTGACTGTCCCTTGGAATGCATTGTTTGCTTCACTTTGGATTTTAACTTTTTATTGAGAGTATGTTTTTCCTCCTCCTGGATTATGGAACTGTCCTTCACAGTAGTTTTGTTTCTGTTGGGTATGTAATCATTTTAAAATCGGACTGTGTACTAAATGTGGTACAAGCTAGGGACTTCTGTTTTTCATGATGCCCACCCAGAACACTGGTAGAAATGCTCTTCTTTACTGCTGCCCTGCCCGTTTCAATTTTTTCTGGGGATCCAGCCCTTTACAAGGCCTTGCTCTGCTTGGTGAGATCAGAGCCACATCTCCCTTCACGAGGATGTGAAGGAGCAGCTCTCAGCTCCCCCACTTTGTCCAGCTGACCTCTGACGTCCCCCCCCCACCCCAGTGCTTGGCCTTTCCCATTGCACCTCTGCCTGTTCCTATTCTGTCAGCCTTGACTTTTCTGTTGGTTTCCAGCATATCTGGGATTTTGTTCTTTGCAACTCTGATATATATTATATTATTACTATTATTTTATCAGCATCTTTATGGGGTGGGCTGGAAGGATGTTTCCTCATCAGTGTAGTCAGCTAGGTACCACAAGTGTCCCATGCACTTTCTAATGTGAAATATGTCAGTAGTGCACAAATTGTATTATCTAGAATGCAGCCACATATAGCCCTTTTTGTGTGTGCATTGTTCTGTGTACTTTTCATCTATTTACTCATCTTTAAAAAATATTTATTGATTTGGCTGTCCCAGATCTTAGTTGTGGCACGGAAACTCTTAGTTGCAGCGTATGGAATCTAGGTCCCTCACTAAGAATCGAACCTGGGCCCCCTGCATTGGGAGCGTGGAGTCATAGCCACTGGACCTCAGGGAAGTCCCTATATTAACTCTTTTATTCCTTATGACAACCCAGTGTTAGTGCATGACTATTATGTCCATTTTATAAATAAGCTAAGGGAGGCACGGAGAGCTTACGTAACTTGTCTTGGGTTACACGGTTAGTAAAAACCAGACAGAGTTTGATCCTAGGCAGCCTTGCTGCAGAGACTGCTTTTACCAGTAAAGAACCTGGACTAAATAAAAAATCCAGTATTTCCTTCTAAACTTTTGATCTGTGGGCTAGAAAGGGTTACAGATTTTCATGCCTAGATCTGCATCTCCAGTGAAAGGTAGGACTCCTGGAGGACAGTCACTGGCTGCTGCAGCTGAGGCATTGTTCCAGTCCTTAGGGTCTCCCGTTCAGAAGTTCAAGGTGACAGTGGAACTGATGCAGGGCCAAAGTCTCCAACTCACAACAAAATAGTCCTTTGCATTTTTCCTGCCAATTATTGTTATTATTTTTTCCTCTTGTCCTGAGGTTCTTTCTGGTATTTCTCATCTCAAAGAACGCGTCTCCATTCGATACGCTTGCCCAAGCCCAAGCCTTGGAGTCATCTTAACCTTGGAGTGCATCCTTGCAGTGATGCACATCCTGTGTCTCTCCCTGTCCCTTTCTCTGTCCCTCTGTCCCTGCGCTGATGCAGGCCACAGCCATCCTACCTGTAGGCTGCAGCTCTTCTCATCTGGCCGTGCTGCCTCCAGGGAGTGTTGCACATTGTGGTTTGAGAGGTGCCTCTAAATACAGATGAACTCTTGAAACCTCAGTGCCATAGCGGGTATCGAACTCTGCCTTGACCTGTGTCTCCTCACTTCAGCAATATCACCTTTCACCTGTTCCTCAGAGTTCAGCAATGATGAACTTTTCTCATGCCTTAGGGTCTTGTTCTCATCATGTGAAATACTAGCTTTTCCTCATCTTTTAAGTGTAGCTTCTAGAAACTTCTTGGCTTCTCTAAGACTAGCCTACGTGCTCTTACTTTGTGTTTCCAAATGACCCTCCAACTAATTCGCATCACTACCTCTTTCTATTTCCATTTCCCGCTCTGGGCAGACCTAGACAGAAGCACAAGCAAAAGCTCAGGCCACTACCTTTACACCTGCCCAGGCCTGTGACATGGGGACTTCCCTGATGGCTTAGTCGGTAAAGAATCCACCTGCAATACAGGAGACCCAGGTTCCATCCCTGGGTCCGGAAGGTCCCCTGGAGAAGGGAATGGCAACCCACTCCAGTGTTCTTGCCTGGGAAATCCCATGGACAGAGGAGCCTGGTGGGCTACAGTCCATAGGGTCACAAAAGAGTTGGACATGACTTAGTGACTAAACCACCACCAGCACCACCCTGCTCTAGAACTGTCCCTGATCTCAGTAGGGACAGGGCACTGGGTGGAGGGCGGGCTGCTGTTCTGGTCCAGGCTTCCTTTCAGGCAGCCAGGTGGAGAGTCAGATAGAGGGGACAAAGGGGTTATGAAACTGAGTCATTTACTCTTGCTTTGCCTGGTCCATAGGAGAAAACACCATCACTTTCTCTCTCCTCACCTTACTCATTGAGGCACAGCCCTGACCAGCACTTCCCTCCTGACTTTCCTGGAGGCAGAGCTCCCCGGGTCCCACGTGACTCTATTATTTGCTTCGCTGACTGGGTTTTCTCTTAAGATTACTCCCAAAAGGTAAGGAGCCACTGCCAGGGCAGTTTAGTCACAGGTGATGCAAATTCAGTTACAGCCTTTGGTGGGGATTTTAATCCAGTTTTCCTCCTTTCTTCTATTCACTATTATTTGTAAAAGAATGCAGAATACATTTTATAGCTCGGCTTCTTCCTGATTTTGAACCCCAAAGGTCTTCCCAACTGGTGCTTTCTTTTCTAAAATTGTTAAATTCATTCATTTTAGTTTTTCTAACAAATATATGCTTCAGTTCAGTTCAGTCGCTCAGTCGTGTCCAACTCTGCGACCCCATGAATCGCAGCACGCCAGGCCTCCCTGTCCAACTCCCGGAGTTCACTCAGACTCACATCCATCGAGTCAGTGATGCCATCCAGCCATCTCATCCTCGGGTCATCCCCTTCTCCTCCTGCCCCCAATCCCTCCCAGCATCAGAGACTTTTCCAATGAGTAAACTCTTCGCATGAGGTGGCCAAAGTACTGGAGTTTCAGCGTTAGCATCATTTCTTCCAAAGAAATCCCAGGGCTGATCTCCTTCAGAATGGCCTGGTTGGATCTCCTTGCAGTCCAAGGGACTCTCAAGAGTCTTCTCCAACACCACAGTTCAAAAGCATCAATTCTTCAGCGCTCAGCCTTCTTCACAGTCCAACTCTCACATCCATACCTGACCACTGGAAAAACCATAGCCTTAACTAGACGGACCTTAGTCGGCAAAGTAATGTCTCTGCTTTTGAATATACTATCTAAGTTGGTCATAACTTTTCTTCCAAGGAGTAAGCAAGTGTCTTTTAATTTCATGGCTGCAGTCACCATCTGCAGTGATTTT
Source organism: Madoqua kirkii (assembly GCA_006408675.1). Lineage (NCBI taxonomy): Eukaryota > Metazoa > Chordata > Mammalia > Artiodactyla > Bovidae > Madoqua > Madoqua kirkii. The sequence goes on from SJYC01006650.1 coordinate 50,143, forward strand.
GGGGCCCCAAAATATAAGACTCCCTCTGATCAATACTGTTCATTCAATAATAATTGTTTTACTTCTGTTTTCCTTGCTATACTGTATTGTAAGGACAGAAACTGGTTCTCAGTTTCTTACCCCTTTATCTCAAGCACCTGGAATGTAGTGCCTGCCACATGATAGCCACTCAATAAATGATAGATGCAAATCCTCTTACTTCTCAAATTCTCATTGATTATAATTCTGAGACTCTTCTTTTCAGAACCAATATTTTCAGACTATATGAAAATAATAGTTATAGATATTTTAGATAAATTTGTTTTATTGGGCATTGTGTTTAACAATAACAAACTTATTCTTCAAGATCTGACCCAAGTACCCTTACTTTTATCAAACTCCTCTTTACAGTTCCATCCCATAATTGTAGCTCTTTTCTCTAAATATGTGACATTTATGTGTGTATAGTTTGTTTGCTCTTTATATCTTGTAGCATCCCTGTTATGATCTTTTTATTCTTATTTAACTCATGCTTTTAACTCATTTAACACATGCTGCTTGAATTATAAATCTTATACTTCTGTTACAACTAGTATAAATTTATAGATGTAGATACATAAACCTGGCCTCAGCCTCACTCCACCTGTCTCTTATACACATCTTATTTTGATATTTTCTTTATTTCCTATGACCTTAGCTTTGTTCCTAGATAGCTTTGGGACTATTTATTCTCAACTATTTGTGTTTATTTAAAAAAACAAACAAACAAACAAACACTTAAGGCAACACTGTGTCCGGAAGGACTGAGGTGGGAGGGTGAGGAAATGCCATTCATCCAGCTTTTTTTCTCTTAAAATATCTTGTCCTCAATGATAGAAATATTTGAGTTAAAATTGAAAAACAGACAAAAGAAATTTTCTTGTGCCTCAAGTAAAAAGAAAGTGTAGTTTAAAATAATACATTTATCCACCTGTGCTAATTAACCAACCTCTAGTAATATAAATGAAAATGTTTATGTCTTAAATATTTCTGGGGCTTCCCTAGTGGCTCAATTGGTAAAAAATCTGCCTGCAATGTGGGATACCTGTGTTCGATACCTGGATCAGGAAGATCCCCTGGAGAAAGGAATGGCAACCCACTCCAGTATTCTTGCCTGGAGAATCCCATGGACAGAGGAGCCTGGTAGGCTACAGTCCATGGGATTGCAAAGAATGGCTAATACCTTAGCTAAAATCTAGTAATTCTTCTGTTGGAAAATAAAATAACCCATAGTGATTTGGATTTCTATGCAAGTCAATGGGAATAAAATATTTTTTATTATTTTTCCTTATTCTTTTAATATTTGAGTCTTTTGTTTGTACAAGGTTTGGTGTACAATATTGGAGGGTGTTAAAAAGGTTTAGAGCTCACTGAGAGTAGCAGCATACAGTGAGCATATGTACCGTGTACATGTGAGCAGAGTAGCGGAGCATATGCAAAGGGCCTGAGTTCTCAGCAAGGGGATGTGCCTATGGAGTCCAGTAGAAGAGGTCACCTCCCATAGTGATGTTTAAGGAAGGCTTCATGGGGAGAATGGCATTTGAACTTGGCCTTAAAAATTATTATTGTTATTTTTTTGGTTAAGAGGAGAAACTTCTTAATAATTACTATTTCCAGTATTCACAGAAAAGGGAACATCTTTAACAAAAGTTTAGAAGTAGTAAAATAGGATCATATTTCTAGGAAAACAAATATTCCCAGGAAAATAGTCTGGCTGAAACTGACCGTTTATGGAATGATTTAAATGTTAATCTAAGGAGTGTAAACTTTTTCTCTATAAGGAGAACAGTGGAGGTGTTCTGTATTAGGGTTTAGTTTAACAGCAAGAAACAAGCACCTCCCCACTAGTTTTAAAACTTACCCAATTAAAAATTGTACATTGTAATCATGGAAACGACAGATTGTGAGCTTTTTATACATGTCTCTAAAATTAAGCTTTTCACATATAATCTTCCAGCATCTTTCCTGAGTTCAACAATATTTTTAGTACAAAAAATAACTTTTTCTCTCAAATTAACTGGTACTATTTAAGTGTCCAATCCTCGGGGTAGGCCAGATATGGTAACATACTGCCTTTTTGCATTTATTATAGCTCAGTCTCTAAATATTAGTTGGCTAAAGCATATTTGCAGTGATTCTTAGTTGGTAACTTTTCTAGAAGCTTAGCAGTTCTCCTTTATGTAATCAGTATGAGACGTCATTGCATAAGAGGCATACTGGTGTTAACCAGCTGGCCTTGATGGCCCTGGACCAGCGTGTTTACCGAGTCCATGGTTCTACACTGTCCCACCATGCAGGTTAATATTAATTCTAGCATCTTGTTTGGACACTAGATTGTCAGGGAAATTAGGTAACTTTTGACTATTTTGGACAGAAGAATTTGACATTCAATAAGAGATTCTTATAAAAACTTGTCTTCTTATATGTTTCTTGGAATACCTTTTGAAAGCTTGTTTAACAATTTGTAAAGTGCCCCTAAAACTCATTGGAAAAAACCCTGGTGCTGGGAAAGATTGAGGGCAAGAGGAGAACGGGGTGTAGAGGATGAGATGGTTGGATGGTAACACTGACTCAACAACGGACATGAGTTTGAGCCGACTCTGGGAGCTAGTGAAGGACAGGGAAGCCCGACGTGCTGCAGTTGATGCAGTTGCAAAGCGTCAGATACAACTTGGCGACTGATCATCAACAACAATAAAATTTATTTTGACATTTAGTGTTTTATGGTAATAAGTATCTTAAGTGCGAGATATCTAAAACATAGACATAATTGGAGGTAATGATGGCATTTAATGAAAAGAAATAGATCCACGAATGGACCGTGCTTCCATTTTTTTGTCCTTTGTGCCACGAAGGTGGAAGATTACTAGATTACCCAGATAATTTACGGGAGGCAGAGGCTGTGTCTGTTTTTTCCTTGTGCATCTCCTCACATCCCCAGTCCCCAGCTCTGTGTAAGACATCTGTTGAAGTACTATTTGAATCACATGGCATCTAGCATATGGTACTCTCTTTTGCTATTTAGCAACTAAGTACAGAATAAATCTTTACAGTGTGTATCAAAGATTGCAAAAGAAGTATGTAAAGTCAAATTTATCTTAAAATTTAGTAGTTTCCAATTATTTGGGTGTCATTAATAATAGCAAACTTAGGAAACTCTATCCCATGAGATGCATAATATGATAAAATGTCATTTGGTCTTTATATCAAAAGACTGTTCTTACTTCATTCACTATGATCTTTTCCTTTTATTGCATACTTTTGCCTTATGAGTTTTAAGAAAAAATAAAGTTGAGTTAATACCGCCTTCAGATCTCTTAGCTGTCATGTCAACTAGAGAATTATTTTTGTCTCTTCTTAACACTTTGCCTTGGAATAAAATTACTTATCTAGTAATGCATATCATGAAAGGGGAAGTGTTAATGTTTTATAAGTAATGAGATCAGTACTTCTTGACAGCTGTTTTTCTTAAACATTATTTATGTCTATAACATTTTTGTTTTTTGGTTTTTTTTTTAGTCTTGGCTCTTCTCCTTTTAAGATATAGGCTTTTCTAGGTCAAGGCTTTCTCCTTTTCTCTTTCTGTATGAATTTATATGCCCTGTATACAGTAGGTGCTTAATAATCATGCCAGAGGAACAGTAATTGTATGCTTAAGGCAGCTAGAAGGAAAAATGAGGTTAGTAGATATGAAAATATGTTCGTGGTCTTGTTTTACTTTACTATTACTTAAAATCCCACTCATCATATTTATTTTATTTATAGAAATGCTTCCATCGTTTCTTCAGAAAGTTGAAGTTGTCGCTGAAGCTTCTAGAGAAACCTGTGTAGCTTTGAGTGACTGCCTTCATCTCTTCACTAAACAAGAAGGGGTAGGTCATGTGGAATTGAATTTTTACAGTCATTGTTTGGGTGTCACATGCTTGATTATCCAGTACATCATTGCTTTCAAATTGTCCAAAGATAGGAGGAAACAGAGTTAGTAAAGGAAATGAAAGCTTCATTTTTCACCAGAAGTTAGAACTTATTTATTCTTGATTAAGTAGGTTGATTCTGAAATAACTTGTGTTCCTATCATCTAATTTGCTTATGTACCCATGTTTAACAGGTATAGTTGATCTATTCAGAGATGATGTGGCATTTCGATAAGAGGGGTATGAAAATATTCTAGAAACAAAAGGTCTGTATGTAAAATACAAAAGGCTTATGTGAAAAATACATGCTTTTGTTTAGGTAATATATTGCTCTCACACTTACCTATGTGAACTGAACTTAATGGATTAAATGTTCTTTTGTGTTCTTTGCCATTTATTCTTCCCCATTAAAAAATCTGTTATTTGATCTTCCAGATATGAGTAAAAGTGGTATGCTATCCATTAGTAACTGTTTTTCTAAGGACTGAAAAGTTGTTAAAGTGCGTTTTGGCTGCCTGAACTTGGATATTTCTTTTGTATGCTCCTCCCTCCCCCACCCCATTTTAATGATTTTATGCATGCGTGTATGTATGGTTACATGCCATGCTGCACAGCTTACGGGATCTTGGTTCCCCAACCAGGGATTGGACTTGTAACCTTAGTGGTGAAACTGCAGAGTCCTAAGCACTGGACCACCAGGGAATTCCCCCATTTTCATGATTTTAATGCAAGCCAATTAGCAATAGGCATTCTTCCATATAAGTTCTAGGCATATGTTTAATCTTCAACTTTTTAGATTGACACCAAATTTCTGTTTTGTTTTTTTAGATTCCACCTATATATAAAATCGTAGGATATGTTTTTCCTTTGTGTGACTTACTGGACTTAGCACAGTACCTTCCAAGGATACTCAATTTCCTATTCTTGTTATTACAATTGATTTGTGCCTTTTGTTTAGAGTTGAGGTTTTGGTAAAACAAGGTAGATTAAAATGGTTATATATATACATATATATATATATGTTTCTCATATATATATAAGGATCTAAAATTGTTTTCCCATCTTTAGAAACTTTAGAATTAATAGGAAATTTAAAAAATGCTGTGTTTGTTATTTGTACCACAAATTCTGTAATCATTTCATTTGGGTGATAAGAAAATCTATGTGGGAAGTCCCTGGCTGTTCAGTGGCTAGACTGTGCTTTCACTGCTAACGGCCTAGGTTCAGTCCCTTCTTGGGGAACTAAGATGCCTAAAGCTGTGAGGTGTGGCCAACAAGGAAAAATAATAATAATCTGAACTCGTTTAAACTAACTTACAGAAAATTAATAGACTTCTGTTAAATACCTTAGGAAAAAAATAATTGTTCATTAAGCATGTTAAATGGCTGAATCATTCATGTTTGAAATCATCACTTCTCAGCATTTCTATTTTTGGTGGCTTCTGAATTTCATATTCTAGCTTGTTTAAATGAGGAATGATATAGTGACTTCAGTAAATCCACATAGGATGATACCATCTTATCAGAACAAACACAACAAATTTTGATGTTACATGATTCAGGTAACATTTATTACATTGTAAAACTAAATTTGTGTCTCCTGTGTGGTACAGGAGAATGTCTTGATGGCTCTCTTGTTGAGCCATTCTTAAAGGCAAACACTAGATTAGAAGTAATGTAATTCTTGAAGAAGCTGACCTAATCTTTAACTGATCAGAAAAAGAAAAAGCTTAGGTAATCACCTCCATGGGGAAATTTACATGTACAAAAATACTAGCTTAAAGTTTAGCCTAATTAACCTCCTTAGGTCTTTAAAACCTGTCATGAGGATGAAATAGCCTTTAAAATTTGTCATGAGTATTAAATAAGATAATGGTGAGCAAAATGCTTAGCATGGTTCCTAGTAAGCCTTGAGTATAAGTCACCAGTTGTTACTGCAGGATGCTGTCTATGAACACTTATGACTCCTTTTCTCTGGTGCTTCCGTGTCTACCATTGGTTTCATCTTGTTTTAGATGGAAGTGGTGTGGTGTAAAGAATATTTACTGGACCATTTGTGGAATGACTGTGCTGTGTTTCCATCCTTATTATTTAAGGATGATAGTCTGCCTAAGTTCTCTGAACTTTGATCCTGTTTGAAATAAGAGAGACATGTAGAAAGTCATTAGGAGCCCTGGTGTGAAAGTCTAATGGACCTTTTTAAAATCTCAGTCTTTCTCTAACCAACTGGAGGACCTTGGATGAGTTTCTAAAGAATGAAAATATATGAACTCCTGAATGTTGGGTATGGCAATCAACTGTGTGTTGATGAATAATATGTAATAGAGTATATCAGCATATCAAAAGGGTACAAGGTATTCGTTTAGTAAATAGCATTTATTGCTTCAAACTTTCAGAGTATCTTCAAATGTTTTTTTTTTTCACTGTAATTCTGTGAAATATGACTCCTATGGGTCCCTAAGTAGAAACCCATGCGTTTCCTTCTGAGAAATATGATTATAGACTATGTGAAAGCCTAAAAAATAGTTGAAAGGTAAATGGTATCACTGAAGTTAGTCTTATCAAGCAGCTAAGGATTACAACATAGGAATTCAATAGCTTAATTGAGGTCAGGGTGGAATAATTATGCACCATAATGCCTTATTTATCAGGCATCATAAATTAACTTTTCATCATCTAAAAATTCTATTCAAGAGCACTGATAAGATTTGAACTCATATACCTGAGTCCAGTTTCTGACTCTGCTTTTTAATCCCTGTCTTTGACTCAGTTTTAAAACACAATCTCCTTTTTAAAGTGGTAACCAACCAGGAAAGAGGGTTTTGAGGAGTAAATGAGATCAGATTGGCAAACGCGTCCTATAGTAGGCACCACAGAATAGGGACCAGCAGATGTAAGTGATCCCAGCTCCAACGGCAGAAAAAAAATCCCTACTCCAATCTTTTTTGAGGACAGTTACTCTCAGTGTTACACATTTAACTTCTTAAAGTAAAGTGTTCATCGTTTATCTCTCCTGGCTGCCTCAGGATTGTCCTTTTTTATGTTCATAATTACTTTGTGCCTTAATACAGAGATACCTTCAGAGGATAATGTTTGTAGGACTCTTTTTTTTTTTTTTTTAATTAAATGGCCCAGTCTTGCTACTGCTTTTTGAATTCCTTTTTATACTCTCTTGATTTAAACTTTTTTTCTCTCTTGATATTTAGATCAGCTGGGTGGCTATCTCTAGCAGTAGAATACTGATTCTTTTTCATTTACTCATACTAATTGCCTGTTTGTTAAAAACAGTAGTAACTAAACTTGGCAAAATTATGTCCTCAGTAAGAATAAGATGTTCTTTATGAGGGTTGACAATGAGCACAGACCTCAGTCTGGACCTGGAGCATTCTAGCCTGTGATGTTCTTTGCTTACTTGGAGATGCTCTGATATGGCCTAGATACTCCAAGTATCCATGTGACTGCTCTATAAATGAGGCATTATGTAGGCATATTTTACATGACATAACACTGCTTATGTTGTTTAAAAAAAAGCAATATATAAAATAAGCTGTAGAGTCTGTGATTGATCTACTAAAGGGAACCTTTGCTGTTGTTGTTTCGTTGCTAAGTCATCTCTGACTCTCTTGTGACCCCATGGAATTGTAGCCCACCAGGCTCCTCTGACCATGGAATTTCCCAGGCAAGAATACTGGAATGGGTTGCCATTCCCTCTCCAAAAGGGAACCTTACTATATCTTTTTAGAGAGATGTGCTTGGGAAACATAACAATATAATGGCTATGGTTTTCTTTAACTTTGTGCGCAAATTCTGTCGAAAAGGCTAGAAACTGGTTTCGTGAATCATGGTTTCTATCGTTTTTCTCACCAGTGGGTGGTATCAGTGGTTAAAAGATCATTCAGAAGTCGTCATTGGTGCCCTTCTGGTTCTGTGTATTATTGAGCTTCCCTCAATATGATTAGTCTGATCAGTTTTTAAGGTAAACTTGCTTATGTTTTATACTTTCCTATTAACTCTTCTGACGGATAAAGAGATATAACCCAAATGTGTGGTTTGGACGGTAGTGACGCCAAGCTTGTGGTGTAATGGAATGATTCAGACTCTCAGTTGGAACCAGCCAAAGGAACTCCTGCTCTGGGCCGGATGCTAAAGTCTTTGGAGAGAATTCATGCCCTCATGTGGATTCCTAACTTTATCAAAGTATGGTTTATGTTACTCATTTAGCTTTCTGAGCTGTTCATAGGTCTTTAATCCCCCACTTTCATCTGTAATGTTACCATCTTTCAGGCCTTTACCCTTCTCTCATCTCTATTCTAAGCAAAATTCTTTGTTAAATATTAGGTGATCACTGTATTATGCTGTCAACTCCCTACCACTCCCTGATTCCAGGTGGGTTTTGTTTTTTTTTTTTACCTGTCTTCTTTCCTATTACTGGTGGCATCTGTCTCCATCTTGCTTCAAAGGCAGCTACTGCATTCTCCCTTACAGCTTCTAGCTCCTTGCATCCCTTTCCAGATCCATTTTTGGAAACGTGATACCGTCTGTTTCTACTTTTTTTATTGCTCAGCTGGTCCACCAAGTCTGTTCTTGCCAGTATCTCCTTGTTGCTGAATCAGAGACACTTTTAAATTATCTTGCTTGTCCTTTGAAGGATCTGCCATTGACTGCTGCTTGCCTTTTGGAATGCTTCTCTGTGATGTCCATGGTGCCTACCTCTTCTGGCATCTCTTTTCTATATAGCCACTCCTCCCCAGCCTGCTAAAGCATCTTTCTTCTGCCTGTGCTTTGCATGTTGGTAGTCCGTAGGCTTCCGGGGTGACCTTCTCACTCAGTATTCTCCATGGATGATCTCACCCACTCCTTCAACCCAGCAATCCATGATGATTTAGATATCTCCACCTTGGATCTCCTGAGCTATAACCAGTATATCTGGATGCCTTTTGGATATTTAAATATGGATACATCAGAGGCGTTTCAAAACCAAGTATCTAAAACTGAGTTGTTGATCAACCCAAAATTAGCGATTAGGTAACTGAAGCTGGAAACTTGGGAGCTGTTTGCTTTGTTTGTCCTCATCTTATCTTTTAGTCAAAGATTTTTACTTTCTGTAGTCATCTTAGTTGCTCCCCATCCCAGCACACAGATTCCTCATCACCATTCTGTTAGATAAAGTTCTCAGGATTCCTCTGTGTTGGAGAACTGCTACCATTTCCCAACCCCAGGTTCCACCTTTCAAAACTGAGTTAAAAGTCCATCCTATTCTAGGGCTTCCATGCTAGTATAGTGCTTATATATATTTTACTTGTCTGATTATATATTTACTTAACTAGAACTCAAGTATCTTGTTTTTGTAGCATCTGTGTCTAGCATAGCACTTGCTTACTTTGTTGTTACTCAATCACTAAATCTTATCTGACTCTTTGCAACCCTATGGACTGCAGCACGCCAGGCTTCCCTGTCCTTCACCATCTCCTGGAGTTAGCTTAAACTCATGCCCATTGAGTTGGTGATGCCATCCAACCATCTCATCCTCTGTTGTCCCTTTCTCCTCCTGCCTTCAATCTTTCCCAGCATCAGGGTCTTTCCCTATGAGTCAGTTTTCGCATCAGGTGGGCAGTGTATCATAGCTTCAGCTTCAGCATCAGTCCTCCCAATGAACATTCAGGACTGATTTCCTTTATGATGGACTGGTTGGATCTCCTTGCAGTCCATAGTGAATGTACATGACTCAATGAATAATGAATGCACAAGTAGGGAGGACAGGCTTTTGGGTCAGACCAATCAGGACCTAAAATCTGGACTCTGAGCAAATTAATATGTTTGGGAATTACATTTCTAAATCTGAAAATGAGGATACAAATGAGTTGTTTTATGTGAAGCTCCTCAGTACAGTGCCTGGCACATTTTAGGTGCTCTGTAAACTGCCTTCTGAAACAAAGTAGCCTTTATTATTGTTCATTGTTTCCTCTTGCTGCCTAGTACTACTTTTGTAAACTACATTCATTCTCTAATTCTTAGGGCCTAGGGAGAAAGAATCTGTAGCAAGGTCTCCTCTTTAGTGCCAAATGTGACTTTTCAAATATGGTAATATTTAGTGACCAATTTAGAGTGGGAAGAAAAAATAGAAAGCAAACTGACTTTTCAAAGACACTGTGAAACCTCACTGACATTAATCTCCCCCTTTTCCAAGTGTGGCCTTGTCTCATTTTTTACACATTTCCCATCTGTAGTGCAAGTTCACTGCTGGAAGAGTCAACTTAAAGTGCCCTAGGATCTTGTCAACAAAATATTTAATTTTGTTCAGTATTTCTCTGCTTCCCAAAGTGAAGGACACATTTTTATACCATAGAAAGGTTTAAAACTACCGTTGGAACAAAAAGGCTTGTTTTTCTTCAACAGAGCCTCATAATTAACTAGGAATTTCATTAGCCTGAACATCCCACTGAAGTATAACATTTACGTGGCGGGTCTGCTTGACCACTGCGCCTTCGTCCACCCTTTAAGTGTGGCCTGAATCTCAAACCATTTCCCGCGAATACGTTTCATGTTAGTACGTTTCAGGTAAGTAGGGTTAATTACTGTTGTTTTCCTCATTGCTCAAAGGGGAGCCCAAGGAGTGCATAAAAAAATAAATAGGTGCAGACTAGCTCAGGCTTTGCAGTTAACTCTTCAGTGTGAGCCTGAGTGTCAGTTACCTTCAGGTGGAAGACTGCAGAAGAGAGGATCCCTCTGCTTTCCTGGTGGCGGATTTAAAAGTTGCCAGGGCCGCGTCTGCAGGACAGGCGGGGACACAGCGCCCGATCCAGGGCCGGGCTGGGTCGGGGGCGCCTCCGCGGATACCCGCCGAGCGAGCTCGGGGAGCGGCCGCCTTCCCCGGAACCCCCGCTGGGCAGCTCCCGGGCCGCGCGCCGCTCCCGCCGCCCCCCCGGCAGGTCCCTACCTGCGCCGCGGAGCGGGCGGGCGGAGGGGCGGGGAGGAGGGACGGACGACGCCAGCCGCCGCGGAGCCGCCCGCCGCAGGCCATTCGCCGGCTGTAGCCCCGGAGGGCGGCGGTGCGGCCGAGGGGCCAGCGCGGACCTCGGGCGGCCCGGGCGCTAGTCCTGGGCCGCGCCTCTCTCCCTGCTCGACCTCGCCGGAGCCGGGGGCGGGCCGCGCGAAGGTGACTTAGAGAGACCTTGCGGTGCCGCCCTGGGTCGCGCCTCCCAGCTGGGCTGGAGGGGAGGCGGAGGGACAGGCCGAGCGCATTCGTGCGGGAGCCGCGAGCTGCGCCGGGCGGAGCGCGCCGCGGGGGGACCCCCGACCCCGGCCCAGGTGGGTGCGCGAGTGCCGGCGCCCGGGTGGCCTCGCTCCGG